>LKUV01000077.1:0-282755 GCA_001414455.1 Hymenoscyphus fructigenus | reverse complement strand
TTTTGGGAGTTCAGTGAGGAAGTAGTTTTCAATTTAATTTTGTTTGTTATTCTCTTTTGCCTTTTGTTTTTATTCATTCCTTTACTTGAGTTTCGTGCCCAGCGCTATCGGGACGCGCTATACTCGCTTTTCTGCCCCTCCACAATATGTTAATATAAGTAACTCTAAATCAGCCTAAAACAAGTGTCTTAGTAATATATACTAGCCTTAGAGATACAGGCTCTAATTATAACTTCCTTAACAATAACTAGGCCTAAAAGAAGGGTTTCGTGGCCTTAGTAAAATGTAATTAAGAGTTTGTTATATTTTATAGAAGTAAATTTAAAGTACTCTAAGCCTATAATCTACAGGTGCTTATTACTAACAATTGTAGAGAAATATAATCTTTTAACCTTTACTTCTATGAGTATAAGAACTAAGGAATCTATACTCTTGTTTTTAGTTTAGAATTTTATAAATTAACTATTGCTTAGTATACTGACTATACTAGAAAACAATAGGCTTACGCTCTAGCATAGCTAGATAACATAGAAATTCTCACTCTAAAGGAGTTTAAAGAGGAGTTAAACAAAGACCTAGACGCTTAGGCTTAGGTCTTGTTTATAAAAAAAGGAGAATATAATTGTCTTAGACAATAGACTTTATATGTTTGTGAGAGGTATTAAGTCTCTATATACTTATAGAGTAATATAGACAATCTCTTAGTAAATAGTCTAGTATATTATACTAATACTGTCTAGAAAGAATCCTTAGAAGTACCTAAATACCTACAGAAAAAGAGAATAGACTTTTTAGATGTCTTTGACTCTAATAAAGCTTTAGAACTTTCTAGCCTTAGAGGTGTTAAGTATACTATTAATACAGAGAGTACTGTTCCTTATAGGCTCTTGTATAATTTGTTAGAGACCTAACTTAAAGCTTTGTGCTTGTATCTATAAGACGCTCTCTGAAAACACTGGATTAGGCCTAGCACAAGTCTCGCAGAGGTGTCTATTCTTTTTGTTCTAAAAAAAGATAGAGGCCTGTAGCTTTGTGTTAATTATTATAGTCTTAACAAAGTTATAATCAAAAATCGTTACTCTCTTCCTCTTATTAATAAGTCTCTTAACTAGTTAAGTAAAGTAGTTATCTTTATAAAACTAGATCTAAAAGATACTTATTATTACGTTAGAATTTATAAAGGCTATAAATAGAAGACAGTATTTAGGACCTGTTATAGGCATTTTGAGTATCTTGTAATGTCTTTTAGTCTAGCAAATGTACTAATAACATTTCAAGTATATATTAATACTGCTCTTAGTAGCCTCCTAGATGATTTCGTTGTTGTTTATTTAGATAACATTCTTATTTACTTATAAAAGGAAGAAGACTACTATAATTACGTTTGCCAGGTCCTTACTAGGCTACACAATAGTAATTTGTTCTATAAACTTAGTAAATGTAAGTTTAATGTCAAGGAAGTCAAGTTTCTTAGCTTTATTATTAGAATAAATAGTATAAAAGTAGATCCTAAACAGATCTATACTATTGTAGAATAGCTCTAGCCTACTTTGTTCTATGTAGTCTAAGTTTTTCTTAGGTTTGTAAATTTTTATTGTTAGTTTATTTATTGTTACTCTTTTGTAACCTTAGGCCTAATAGATCTCTTAAAAGGTATAGAACAGAGCTGTAAAACTAGCTCCTTTAATTAGACAGAGGTAGCTAAAGAAAGTTTTTAACTTTTAAAAACTACATTTATAATAACACCTGTCCTAATCTATTTCAACTCTTCTAAGTAGATTTGTATAGAAACTAATGTATTTAAATTTACTATTGCTAGAACTATTTTATAACAAGTAGATACTACTAATAGTATAAAATAACATTAGCATCCTGTAGCGTTTTAGTCCTAGAAACTCACTAATACTAAACAAAACTACAGTACCTATAATAGAGAACTTCTTATAATTGTTATAGCCTTTAAGTATTAGAGACATTATCTTAAAGGTGCTAGGTTTATAATCAAGGTTATAACTAACTATAATAACCTCTAGTACTTTATGAAAACAAAGTACTTAGAAAGCTGTTAGGCTTACTAGGTAATATATCTTGTAATATATAATTTTTAGATTATATATTATAAAGGCACCTTAAACCCTGTAGACAGACCTAGCAGAAGGCTAGACTATAAGAATAGTTCTACTAATGTAACTTAGCTTCTAACCTTTTAGAATAAACTAAAGAGAGCTTTTATAACTGTAATTCTAGGTTCTTTTCTAGCTCTAGGAAAGTTCTCTCTTAAAACACAACCCTTGATGTTTACTATATCTACTATAGTATAAGAGCTTTTACCTTAAGGCATATATAAAGGCCTTCTTAAAGATTCCTCGAAAGAGAAGCAAGGTATAGAGTACTACCTTAAAGGTTCTACTACTACAGCTAGAGTAATAAGGATATCTATGTTCTAATTACTTAATAGAATTAAGAACTTAGTTGTCCCTTGAGTTTTTGAATTAGATAGTTGTAAACATTTAATTCTACATTTATAGATATATGTAGCTACTAAAAGAGCTATAGCACTAGCTTCTCTTTCTAAGCCACTCCTTGATATTGTTAAGATAACTTAGAGAAATGATTTAGAATATAGAGATATTCTAAAAAAGAGGCTTAGTAAACAAGACACAAGTAGAGAACTAATTTAGACATATAATAAGAACCTTCTCTAGTTCTATTCAAGAGTTATAGTGTCTGATAACTCTGCCTTATAAGCTTAAGTTATAAACCTTTATTATAACAACTCTTTAGCAGGATACTATAGAGTTAACAAGACTCTAGAGCTTTTAAAAAGATTCTAGTATTAGGAAAAGATAGAAACTAATGTCTGTCTCTATTATAGAGAATGTAATATTTGCCAGAGAGTTAAGGCTAAGAGGCATATACTATATAGTCTATTAAGTAGTTTACTGTAGCTAAAAAGACTCTAGGGTAAGATCTCTATAGATTTTGTTACAGGCCTACTACTGTGTAAAAACCTAGTAGAAGGTTCTGATTTTAATACAATCCTTGTAGTTGTAGACTAGTACTCTAAAATAGTAAAGTATATTACTTGTTACAAGACAGTTAACTCTCTAGAGCTTGCTAGCTTAATGTAGGATAATGTTTTCTCACTCTTTAGCACCTCTAATAGAATTGTTTTAGATTGTAGAACTATGTTTACAAGTAATTTTTAGTCTACTTTCTACTTTTACATAGTATGTAAGCAAAGGTTAAGTACTACATTCTATCTATAAACAGATAGTTAGACAGAGCAGTAGAACTAGGCTCTTGAACATTACCTTAGAGTATATTATAGCTAGTGAAAAGCTAACTAGTTTAAAAAGTTAACTTTCACTAAATTTATATATAATAACTCTAAACATTAGGTCTTGTAAGACATACCTTTTAAAGTATGTTATAGTTACTAACTCTAACTTCTATAGAATCCTAAGAACAGAATTAAAGAAGAGGTACTAGCTGCTTACAGGAGACTAGAGATTCTTTATAAAGAGTAGAATAAACTTTATAATCTCTAGCATTATATATAAAACAATTAAGAGTCTTATTTTAATAAACACTAATTAGATAGACACTTCTTTAAAGGAGATTAGGTTATACTATTAACAAAAAATCTTAGACTTAAAGCAGAAAAGCTTAAGCCAAAATTCATTAGACCTTTTAAGATCCTAGAATATATTAGTACATCTATGTACAAGCTAGACTTACCTAGTATATATAAACAGTTACACCTAATGTTTTATATTTCTCTCCTTAAAGAATACTTAACTAAGAAGAGTTAGAAACCTTATCTCTATGCTCTTAGAGAACTCTTAGAATTAGTAGAGGATAATAAGGAACAAGAATAGGAAGTTAAGGCTATTATTAATCACAGACAAGAAGGCTAAGACAAGAAACTCAAGTATTTAATTAAATAGAAATCCTAGCTAGATAATTATAATACCTAGTTACCTACTTATTCTAACCTTACAAATACTAAGGAACTTCTTTAATTATATAACAAGAACTATAGTCTTTTACTTTAATTCTCCTCTTAACTACCTACTAAGGTATTAAAAAGCTTAAACACCTTATAACAAAGAGAGTGCCCTTTAAAGGAGAAGAGAAGACTTAGTAGACTATATAAGGTCTGTGACTTTAGTTAAGACACTCTTCCTTAGATTTTTCTCCTATGTAGTTTACTAGGTTTACTAAGAATTAAAATACTAAAGTTTACAAGAAAAACAAGACACAAAAAAACAGTTCATTTATATAGCTTTACTATAGTTACACACTCTCTCTCTAACTTATAACTCTATATCTTCAAAAAGTAAAAATACTAACTTCTAAGAGTATTAAGCTCTTGTAAAGAACTACAACACTTCTAACAAGATCTACTTATCCTTATTAGGAACAACATTATACTATAACTAGTTAGCGTAGAATTCTAGAACTTCTAAGAACTTACTACTACTATAAAGACCTCTTAACAGGCTTGAACTTCTATAGTTAATTCACAAACTATAATAAGTATTACATTGTCTACAGCTAAAGTACTACTAGTTAACTGTCTACTTATCTCTATAGAAATATTAGTAATAAGTCTAATACCTTTAGTGTAGATGTCTTTATACTCCTTTCTTGTTATTAGCAAGTACTCTCTAATTATATAAAAGTAACATACCTCTAGAACCTTATTCTAGGCTTCCTCTACATCTAACTCTTTAATATAGTTAGAAGAGTTCTAGAGCCTCTAAGTATTCTTCTACTTATTGAAATTCTAATTACTACAAGGAGATATATTATCCTTATCTTAAATATAGTATTAATTTAGATAATCTTTAAGATATTTCTTAAAGATATTAACAGTGTCTTCCTAGGCCTAGTATACCTCTGAAAGTAATCATAGAATCTAGAATATTAGATAATTACTTATAAAATTCTAAAAGTAAAGAAGCTTACTAGCTTACATAATTCAAAGCCTTTAATATATTAGTTATAATTCTTTTTCCCTAGAGCAACTATATATAAGACAAAGAGATTAATAAGGAGGTGCTTAAAGTATTTTAAACACTAACTAACAACAAGAAAGAACTTAGTAAGATTAGCTTTATACTTAGAAGTATTATAAACAGAATAAGATATAATAAGGAATTTTAGGGTATAGAAAAGAGAAGGTCTTGTAAAAGAGAAGGACAGGTCTCTATATATATCCTAAAAGATACTATAATCTTCCTATATTTTATATAACATAGTTTATTAGAACCCTGCGTATATTAGGACCCTGTGTACATTCTCACTCCCTTACTACTTTAAAATATAATTAAACAACTATAATATATAAATTTAACTAAAACTACTAAGAATCTAATAAACTAGATATATCTACATCTACTTGACAAGTTTGTACATTATAACTAGCTTTTCTACAAGTACTACAGCGCCTACTAGTTAATTGCCCTACCTTCTAATTACCTCTCTCTATATATATATTACGTTAAACCTACTTATCTGTGTCTTTCTATACTAGAATATCCTGTGTATCCTCTATAGTAAGTACACTGCCTTAACGTATATAAGTCTTCCTGGCTCTGTAACGTTTGCTAAGAGCTTTATTTGCTACTTGAAGTATATGTACCTTAGCTGTTAAAAGGATTACTTTATAAGCTAATTACTCTATACCTTTTGCTAATACAACAACTGTCTAGAAAATTAGTGTTAGCGAGCTTCCTTAGTGACTAGCAATCTAGTTCTTTACAAGAGTTGTTTGTAAAAGAGCTTTGGCAGAGTTATAAGAAGTCTAAGAGACCTAAGAGTCAGCGTCAATAGAGAAGGGCCTAGTAGGAGTTAGCGTCTATAACTTTACATTAAGCTTTGAAATCACAGCCTGTGGATTAAAAGGTACTAAGCCAGCCCCACAGAATCTAGCTTAAGTGTTTTAGGCTATTATTAATTCTGTATAGGCTACTTTAAAGGCAAGAAAGAACTTAACCTTTGTAATATAGTTGATATAAGCTTTAATAAAAGTCTTAATTTATTGACTATATGTCTGTTTTAAGATACTAAAACACCTAACATTAAGTAGCTAGGTTAAATAAGAAGAGTAAGGAGGTAGTCTAAGAGTAATAATGTTATATACCTTACAGTACTCTTGGAATTCAGCTGATTTATAACTCTTATGCCTATCAAGGACAAGCATTTAATATAGACCCTTTGCTTAAGTAGAAGTATACTTATTAAAGTACTTGAGCTATTCTAGACCTGTCTTATTATTTGTCTAGCTATTGATTGTTAGTTTAATAACCTAGTTATATAGAAGGCTGCCCTTAGTATACTAGCTTGAGAGGTAGTATTTCCCCTTTACTACTAAAAATAGAGAAATACTCCTACCTTTGCCGTTAATATAAGCAATTGTAGTAGCCTATTCTCGATTGCCTAGCTGAACTGCCTTGTCTCTGCTACGTTGATCTACACGTGTAACAACTATAGAAGGAGTAATCATGCCTATTATAAAGCTAGTTTTGTTGAAATTCTAAAAATCACAGTCTAGAATACTGTATTTTGCTCTCATTTTCTCTACTAGTTGAAACTATATACTAATAAGCTCAGGATCTTCGCATAAGGCTCTTTAGAAGTTATAAACATAATTAAAACATGTCTTTATAGCTAGTTGTTGTTATATAAATCAATGCGCCTAAAGCTTCTTAATATATCTCTCTCTCTGTGATTCAAGGATATAATTCACTATATCTTCTATACTAGCTAGCTAGGGTACAAAGCCTCTTATATCTAAATCAAGTATATATTAAACAATAACCTCCTTCTCTAACTTAGTTAAATTTGTATTTACTAGCTGACAATTAGAGAGTGGAATATAGCTGTTCATTCTAAGGTAAAGTGTAAATTCAGGAACTTTATAGATTTTTGTAGCTTTTCGACAACTTAGTTTTCTTTTCGAGGTTTGAATAGCTTTAATAGCTAAAATAATATATACTTCTTGAGTTTGTACCTCTATTAGAAAGAGTAAAAAACACGTGTTAAAATAATAGAGTTAGAGAGTCGGCAAAAGTACGCAGGGTCCTAATATACACAGGGTCCTAATAAACTACGTTATAGTATACTATAGTTTCCTATTAACCTCTAGCTTCTCTTTGATCCCTTAGAAGTATCTATATAAGGTTTTTATATAATTTATTCCCTTATAACAAAACTGTTTAGAACACTCTAGTATTACATATACAAGAACACTAAACAGTGCCTTAATATAACTACTATAAGAGAAAAGAACTAATTAACTCTCTTAGTTACAAATGTTATCTACGCCTTTGCGAAATCAACAAATCACCTACTAATAGTTGTAGAGTAATTTTGTTTACTATAACAAACAGTAATAATATTGTCTACTTATATACTCTTCTATAATACCTGCTGAATTATACCTTTATAACGTTTTTACAAAAAACAAGCAAAATTAATCTTGAGAACAAGATTCTTAGAAGAGGGAATAGTTGTAATATATAGAGGTTATAAGGTTATAAGGTTATATAACTTTTCATCTAATCTAAGGAAGTCTTCATCTACTATTATAAATTAATTAGGAATTAAGCAGTTCTAGTAGATGAAGTTTACAGAGTTAACAGAGTTAACGTAATATTAGAGCTTAGAAGCTTCTATAAAGCGAGACTTCTTCTGTACCTCTAAGAAGGAGTAGAGATTAGTTCTGTACTAAATTAAAAAGATTTAAATTAACTTATTACCTACTATCTACCTTATACTAAGAGAGAAATAAAATTACTTATACCTCTAGAATTAATTATAATTTAGAGTTTTTTTCCTTTAATAGTTATAGTTACAAATAACTAAATTTCTTCTAAAGTAGTATAAGCTTTCTATTACTTAATTAGGAAGATTTCAAACAGAAGTCTATCTAGTTCTTCTAGTGTTCTAAAAACTATCTTTTCCTTGTCTAAGTAGACTACTTTATATATCTCTTCTACTTAATAGTACTTGTTAGAGTCAAGTCTAGGTAGTGTTGCTAGAAACCTTAGCTTAAATCCTGTGATTCTAAGAGGTTGTTCTAGCTCCTATATACTAGTTCTATTAACTAGCTAGATTATAATCTATTATTCTCCTTTCTTAGGTTACTAAGACCTAGAGCCTTTAGAATCTTACTAATAAATGTTACTCTTAGGTTACTATCTATATATAAGTTCTAATATTTCTCTTCTAGACAGAAGGTTTAGAAAGGTAATTTAATAATTCTTTGCAAATACTACTTTATATTTGTCTAGAGGTACTAGTTTATCTTCTTGTAATATATATAGACTCTAGAAGTTAGGTTTAATTTCATTGATTCTTGCCTAATAGTTTCTGTCTATATAGGTGCTAATAAATGTCTATGTTTCTTCTACTTCTAGGTTTTTGCTTACTACTTTCTAGTTACCTGCCTCTAATAAGCTAGACAAGTCTAATAAGTACTTAGTTAAAATAACTGTCTTAGCTAGGTCAAAGTATATTCTTTCTACGAAAGTTGTTTATAGAATATTGCTAATACTTATTAAACTAATTAGGCCTTCTTTTAACTAGTATATAATATATTTTGTATTAAATTATAGGCGTGCTCCTAGATATAATCATTTAATCTAGAAGGTTTGTTTAGGGTTTTATAGATTCTTCTACCTATACTCTTGTTCTTTGCTATATATTAATATCTAAATATCTCTAATATCTACGCTAGTAGATTCTCGAGATAGTGTTATAAGTTACTAAAGAGAAAGGATTTCTATAGAGTCTAAACATATACTATAGTATTACTTAAGAATTAGGTTGTTTAGCTTATCTGCTAATTTTATTTCCTTGATTTATATACTAATATATTTAGCTAACTTATTCTTAGTAAGTTACCTGCTCTTAAGTATAGCTATCTACTTGTAGCTAGTAGTATTAACTTGTTTTCTCTAATTAGATTACTTCTTTAAGCTATATTTACTTGCTTTATAGCTGATTTTGCTATATAAGTAATATAAATTCTACTTGTGTTAGTAGTTTCTTTCTTCTTAGAAAAGTTTCTTTTCTCTAAAAGATTTCTTTTATATAGCGTTTACCTTACCGCCTAACTAGTAGAGTTTCTTCTCTTTTTAGCTTTTCTTTATATACTTACTTCCTAAATTTCTATAATTAATTATTAATCTAGATAACTTCTTTGATTATACTAGCTATATTTAGGAAGTTTATATTTTGTTTTACTATTTCTTCTTATAGGTGTACCTTTAGTCTATAGTAGAAAAGTTCTAAAAGAGTAAGCGTGTTCTACTCTGTTTTGTTCTTATAACTTTAGAACTCAGTAGTATAACTAATTACTAAACTAGTTTATTTTAAGTCTAACAGCTTTTGTATAGCTGTTTAGATTACGTTAAAGTCTCTAAAAACCTTCTAAATTATTGCCTTGAACTCTTTCTATAACTTAAACATAGTCTAGGTAATAACTATAGACCTATCTTTATTCTTGTAGAGGAAGAAGTCTTCTAAATATAGTTATGCTTATTCTAACACTACTTCTCTAAGATAGAAGATAGTAAAGATTAGTTGTGAGTTATAGTTGTCTCTGAATTTATCTATATTAAAGTTAAAATAGATGTTTATTTAGAAGAGAAACAAGTTAAGTTCCTGCCTCTTTCTATAGTAGGTGTCTAATATCTTGACCTAAATAGTCTCGAGTACTTTAACCTTGTATAGTTCTAGTATGTTAGACATGCTTTTGTTATTGTAGTTATTGTTTTATAGTACTAGAGTACTTGCTAGCAGTAGTTCAGCTAGTAGAACAGTAACTAGAGTTCTCTTAGCGCTACTAGAGAGTGTTAATACATTAGTTCGACTAGTACTAGAACTAGCGACAGCTAGTTTTAGTAGTAAGAGAGCTATAGTAACTAAACTTCTAAGCAGATACTTAAAGTATAACAAAACCTACTATTATACTAAAGTAATAAAGGTAACTAAGTCTTAAAGGTGTTATATAGTAAGAGGTTTAGATGTACTAGGTGTTTACTTAAAGGTAAACTTGTTACTTTAAACTCAAGAAGTTAAGACAAGATATATTAATAACTAAAGTAAAATAAGTTAAGTATAAAGCTTCTATCTAATAGTAGACATACTAGTTATATATATAGAACCTTTATTCTTATAAGAAGTCTCTTGCTAAAAGAAAGTCTCAAAACATAGAGTCTAACTCTAACCTCTGAATTCTCTAAGCTAGACTCTATCACGTGATCTCTTTAGACTTTATTACTGTAATAAAATGCTTTTATTATACCTTAAACTCCTTAAAAAGAGAAAGAGAGAGGTTGTGTTTATATATATAAACCTGTGATTCTAGAATATTCTAGGTTACGTGCGCTGGTTATACTGATTCTAAGCGATTCTACGCTATAATTATATAATCTTTAACTAACTAAATGAGATTCTAAGTCAACTAGCTAATCTAGTTAACTCTTCCTTCTATAGAGGTTCTTTATATAGGTCTTGTTCTGTTAGAGCGTCGCCTGAACTTACTTATCACGTGCTGGCACATAATTCGTGACATCTCTAAGTATATAAAAGTAATATATCTCTAGAACTCTATCTTAGGCTTCCTCTATATCTAACTCTTTAATATAGTTAGAAGAGTTCTAGAGCCTCTAAGTATTCTTCTACTTATTGAAATTACAATTACTATAAGGAGATATATTATCCTTATCTTAAATATAGTATTAATTTAGATAATCTTTAAGATATTTCTTCAAGATATCAACAGTGTCTTCCTAGGCCTAGTATACCTCTAAAAGAGATCAAGGAATCTAGAATATTAGATAATTACTTATAAAATTCTGAAAGTAAAGAAGCTTACTAGCTTATATAATTCAGAGCCTTTAATATATTAGTTATAATTCTTTTTGCCTAGAGCAACTATATATAAGACAAAAGAATTAATAAGAAGGTACTTAAAGTATTTTAAGTATTAACTTATAACTAGAAAGAACTTATTAAGATTAGCTTTATACTTAGAAGTATTACTAACAGAATAAGATATAATAAGGAATTTTGAGATATAGAAAAGAGAAAGTCTTGTAAAAGAGAGGAAAGAGTCTCTATATATATCCTAGAAGATACTATAATCTTCTTATATTTTATATATAGTATACTATACTTTTTTATTAACCTTTAGCTTCTCTTTAATGTTTTAGAACTATCTATATAAGGTTTTTATATAATTTATTCTCTTATAACAATACTATTCAGAACATTCTAGTATTATATATACAAGGACACTAAACAGTGCCTTATTATAACTCTATAATAGAAAAGACTCTAATTAACTCTCTTAGTTATAAATGTTGTCTATATCTTTGTGAAATCATTAAGTTGTCTACTAATAGCTATAGAGTAATTTTAATTACTATAGCAAATACTAAACAACAAAGATATTGTCTACTTATATACTCTTCTATAATACTCGCTAAATTATATCTTTATAACATTTTTATAAAAACAGGTTAAATTAATCTTAAGGACAAGATACTTAGAAGAGGAGATAGTAGTAATATATAAAGGCTATATTAGTTATATAACCTTTTGTCTAATCTAAGGAAGCCTTTATCTACTACTATAAATTAATTAGGAATTACTTAATTCTAGTAGATAGAGTTAATAGAGTTAATAGAGTCTATGTAACATTAGAGTTTAGAAGCTTTTATAAAGCAAGGCTTCTTCTATACCTCTAAGGAGAAGCAGAGATTAGTTCTATACTTAATCTAATACTTGTTTACTCTTATATAAGATTTAATTTAACTTATTACCTACTATCTACCTGTGATATATAGAGGCTGTATTAGTTATATAACCTTTCGTCTAATCTAAGGAAGCCTTTATCTACTATTATAAATCAATCAGGAATTAATTAATTCTAGTAGATAAAGTTAACGAAGTTCATAGAGTCTATGTAATATTAGAGTTTAGAAGCTTCTATAAAGCAAGGCTTCTCTTATACCTCTAAGAAGGAGCAGAGATTAGTTCTATACTAAATCTAATACTTGTTTACTCTTATATAAAATTTAATTTAACTTATTGCCTACTATCTACCTTACAAGCTAATCTCTCTCACTTAATAGAGAGGTAGTATAATAAGCAAAAATGCCTCTAAGACTTAGAAGACTACCTGACGAAGTTGTTGCTTAGACTACTTCTAAGTAAGTTTATAACAATAGAAGAAGCTTCTCTAACTCTGTTAGTAGACTATTACAGAACTCTTACAGAGACATTTTATCTAAAACTCTAGCTAAGAACCTCTATGTAATTAAATTAGACTTAAGTAATACTAAACTTAATATAACTCACGCTCGAGAAAACATTATTTATACTAAGGTCGACGATCTTCGAAGATAGTAAGAGAAGGTTAACAAAATTAATTAACACATTCTCTAGTTAGAACAGAAGAAAAACCTTATATAAGATAATCTCTAATTTACTACTACTACTACAACGTCATCTATCTGTAAGCTAATACTAATATCTACTATTTTGTCTTATATATCTAGAGAGAGTAAAGGTTAACAGGTTAATAAGAACTTAATAAATCTAGAGACAGATAAAGATTTTATTTGTTCTAAACCTCTCTAAAACGTTCTTAAGTATAAATTAGACTAAGAGAAACTTCTTAATGTCTAAACACTAGAAGTATATTATAGAAAGTCTCTTAAAGAGCATTAAACATTTGTATTATTTTAAGAGACAGGTTTTAGGTCCTAACTCTAAACATATAACAGACACTTCTCTAGAGTAAACACTACTATAACTACTGTTCGAGATAAACCTTACAAAACCTAGGAAGCTGTAATAAAGCAGGATCTACTAGTATACAAAATTCACTAGAATAGTTTTAAGGCTTATCTAGCTAATATAATTCTAGTACCTTAAACATACTCTCAAGAAGTCTTTAAAGGACTTTACAACCTGAAACAAGTAGACTAGGAAATAGTTTTAGAACTTTATAATAGAATAGTTACTTTAGAATTAGACTAGGAGAAACAACCTAAGAGAGACTATATCAAAATACTTAATACTGTGCTTACTAATTACAAAACCTATTAGATACTTTTTGTAATTCTCTCTAGAGAGAAAGCAAGTTCTATATAGAAATAGCTTAAAAAGGCTTAGAAAGCAAAACATACTATCTATCTAAATAGAAGTAAAGCAAAGACAGAAGGATCTAAAAAAGACACTTCTAGTTTAAAAGACTCTTATTCAAAGAACAATAGTTTATCTAGTTCTAAGAATTACTATTAGTTAAAAAACTACTTTGAAAAAGATAGAAGAAGTAATTCTAGTAGTATTTTAGAGCTATTAAGGACTAATAATAGTTAGTACAACAACTCTAATATTACCTGTTACACTTGTAGACAATCTAGATATGTTTTAGAAAGCTATAAGTGTTAGAAGTACTCTAAATAAGTACAAAAGAATCTAGAAAAAGCAAAAACCCTAGATAAATTAAGAAATCTCTAGAGAATAGTTAATACTATTTAGTAAGAGAAACGTTCTAAAACAAAGTCTTTAAAGAAGTTAGGAAAAGAGAGAGCTAAGTTCTAAACGTTATAGATTATAGTATAAGTAAAGAAGGTATATTAAGTTATATGTTAATATATATAACTTTAAATTAGCCTAAAACAGGTGTCTTAGTAATATATACTAGCCTAAGAGATATAGGCTTTAATTACAACTTCCTTAACAATAATTAAGCCTAAAAGAAGAGTTTTATAGCCTTAGCAAAATATAATTAAGAGTTTGTTACATTTTATAAAAGTAAATTTAAAGTACTCTAAGCCTATAATCTATAGGTACTTGTTACTAACAATTATAGGGAAATATAATCTTTTAACCTCTACTTCTATAGATATAAGAACAAAGAAATCTATACTCTTGTTTTTAGTTTAGAATTTTATTAATTAACTATTACTTAGTATACTAACTATACTAGAAAACAATAAGCTTATACTCTAGCATAGCTAGACAACATAGAAATTCTTACTTTAAAGGAGTTCAAAGAGGAGATAAACAATAACCTAGATACTTAGGCTTAGGTCCTGTTTATAAAGAAAAGAGAATATAATTATTATAGATAATAGACTTTATATGTTTAGAATAGATATTAAATCTCTATATATTTACAGAATAATATAGACAATCCCTTAGTAAATAGTCTAATATATTATACTAATATAGTCTAGAAAGAGTCCTTAGAAGTACCTAAATACCTACAGGAAAAGAGAATAGACTTTTTAGATGTTTTTGACTCTAATAAAGCTTTAGAACTTCCTAGCCTTAGTAGTGTTAAGCATGCTATTAATACAGAGAGTACTGTTCCTTATAGGCTCTTGTATAACTTGTTAGAGACTTAACTTAAAGCTTTACCTTATATCTACAAGACACTCTCTGAAAACACTAGATTAGACCTAGTACAAGTTCTATAGAGGCGTCTATTCTTTTTGTTCTAAAAAAAGATAGAGGCCTATAGCTTTATATTAATTATCGTAGTCTTAATAATATTATAATCAAAAATTATTACTCTCTTTCTTTTATTAATAAGTCTCTTGACTAGTTAAGTAAAGTAGTTATCTTCACGAAACTAGATCTAAAAGATACTTATTATTACGTTAGAATTTATAAAGGCTATAAATAGAAGACAGCTTTTAAGACCTAGTATAGGTATTTTAAGTATCTTGTAATATCTTTTGTTAGTATTAGGTAATAATTACCTTACTTACTAATAGGCTTTAGATTTAAACCTTAGTCTATACTAGAATGTTCTAGAGGGTTCGATTAGCCGAACACGTGATTATAACATTCCTTTCGAATCTTCTAGCTATTACTTTATTTGTAAGCTATAGAAACTCCTAGAATCTCTCTAAGAAGTATATATAGCCTCTTACTGTCCTTATAGTTAGAAATTAAGTTAATTTTAAGTTTTTATCTTATACTTATCTGATTCCATAGAAACGTGACCTAACAGCCACGTGACCTACCCTGCTCCGATTCAATTACTTTACCTATCACCTACTCTGTGCCTACTCTGTAGCCTACCCTATAGCCTACCCTGTACGTGCTTTTTACCTCTAACAAAGTCTTTATAAATAGTTTACCTCTAGATAATATAACCTTATAAACAGTAAATAAGCTTCTTAACTTAACTATTAACAGTTATATAATAACGTGGTTTATTAGAACCCTGTGTATATTAGGACCCTGTATACATTCCTACTCCCCTACTACTTTAAAATATAATTAAACAACTATAATATATAAATTTAACTAAAACTACTAAGAATCTAACAAACTAGATATATCTACATCTACTTGACAAGTTCGTGTATTATAACTAGCTTTTCTACAAGTGCTACAGCGCCTACTAGTTAATTGCCTCACCTTTCGATTACTCTCCTCTATATATATATCACGTCAAACCTGCTTATCTGTGTCTTTCTGCGCTAAAATATCCTGTGCATCCTCTATAGTAAGTGTACTACCTTAACGTATATAAGTCTTCCTAGCTCTGCGACGTTTGCTAAGAGCTTTATTTGCTACTTAAAGTATATGTACCTCAGCTGTTAAAAGAGTTACTTTATAAGCTAATTACTCTATACCTTTCGCTAATATAACAACTGTCTAGAAAATTAGTATTAGTAAGCTTCCTTGGTGACTAGCAATCTAGTTCTTTACAAGAGTTGTTTGTAAAAGAGCTTCAGCGAGGTTATAAGGAGTCTAAGAGACCCAAGGGTCAGCGTCGATAGAGGGGGGCCTAGTAGAGGTTAGTGTCTATAACTTTACATTAAGCTTTGAAATCACAGCCTGTGGATTAAAAGGTACTAAGCCAGCCCCACAGAATCTAGCTTGAGCGTTTTAGGCTATTATTGATTCTGTATAGGCTGCTTTAAAGGTGAGAAAGAACTCGACCTTTGTAATGTAGTTAATATAAGCTTTAATAAAAGTCTTAATTTGTTAACTATATGTCTGTTTTAAGACACTAAAACACCTAACATTAAGTAGCTAGGTTAAATGAGAAGAGTGAGGAGGTAGTCTAAGAGTAATAATGTTATGTGCCTTATAGTACTCTTGGAATTCAGTGTCACGAATCACGTACTAGCACGAGACTAGTGAAGACCAGGCGGCGCTCTAACAGGTCAAACACATCTACAAAGAACCTACAGCCGAAGGGGATTAGTTAGACTAGCTAAACGATCCAAGGATTTCTATGTTATAGTTATTACGTAATACAGTCACATAACCGTTGGAGCTTATAGGAGCTTGTATTAGAGCTTAAGATCTGGGGCTCCTTCTAGGCTCTAGGAGAATGAAGGTTCTATATATAACTAGTACGTCTGCTATTAGATAGAAGCTTCGTGCTTAACTTAGTTTATTATCTTAGTTATTAAGTTATTACTTCTGACTCTTTTAATACAAGTAACAAGTTTACTTCTAAGTAAATACTTCGTGTATTCTTACCTCTTACTATATACTAACCTTCGAGACTAGTTACGTTTGTTTAGACCTGTTAGGTAGTTTCGTTATACTTTAAGCACCTTGCTTAGAAGTAAGATTGTGATTATATTGTCCTCCTCTGGCTACGAAAGAGACTACACCCCAGCGCCTACACTACCTCTAACACTAGTAATAGAGGCACTAAATGTCACTCTCAGAGAGGACATCAAGGTCTCTATGCTTAACAAATACAATAGGAACCTAGCAATGCTTGGAGAATTTCTCATGAAATCTTCTATGTACTTAGAGTTCTACGAGGACAAGTTTTCAAACGAATTTAACTAAGTCTGTTAGATAGTGACTTGACTTGTGGGAGACGCCTACAAGTAGATTAAGCTATACATCGAGGAATATTAGGAGAGACGACGTATAGACAGTTTACTAACTGTGAAAATAAGTCTTATAACTCAGGGATTATTTTTTAACGTAAAAGAATTTAAAGTAGAACTCTAGAGAGTGTTCAGAGATATTAACATCAAGAAAAAAGTAGTTAATAAACTCTAACATCTTACCTAGACAGGGTCTACTACAAAATATACATTAGAATTTCAACAATACTTAGCGAGAGTAGAGTAAAACAACAGTGCTCTTATTAATCAATACTACCGAGGTCTCAAGGACGTGGTAAAAGATAAGTTGTTATACTCTGACCTGCTAACTAACTTAAAGAAGCTAGTAGACAGCTTAATTTAGATTAACAACTATATATACAAGTAACGCCTAGAACAAAAAGAGAACTATAGCTACTTCAAAGAACGCTATCACAAGAAAAGTCACAACTAAGAAGATCTAATAGAACTTGATGTAACACACAAGTCCTGGACTAACAAGAAAACAAGCAAGCAAGGCAAACTTTCCTAGAAAGAACAGAACCGCTGACGTGAGTAGAATTTATGCTACTTATGTAGCTAGTCAGGCTATAGAGCAAACGAATGTAGCTCAAAGAAGTAAACTAACAAGAGAAAACAAGTTAATGCTACCTTCTAAAAGGAAATAGCATTACTAGAAACACAAGAGCTCTCTAATAAAGAATTAGAAGCACGTGAATATAGAACTTAGGTTGAAGAAGAGAATGACTCTATCCTTGAACAATACTACAACACTCACTTAGAGAGTGAACATAAGTTACTATTACAGGCTACTTACGAATCACTAGCTAGTACTTTAGAGGAAGAGTTCTCTAAGTTATTAGAATCAACTAATAGAAATGATTAGAGTAGAGAACTCTAGGTTAGGGATACATAGGTCTTTATTAGAACCTATAAGAGAGAGAATCGTTAGGTAGACATAAAGGGCGAAAGGCTAGACTTTTAGTCTCTATATACTACTATAGAACATAATTCTATTCCTCTCTAACAGTATATTATCAATAATAATTAGGCAGGTTATATCTGCTTTAGACACGAAGGTTCTAGACACATCTCTAGGAAAGAGAAAGAATATAATTACACTATAGACTGTGACAAGACGCCACTACCTATAGAATTCTACTACCTAGTAGAAGGGGAACTTTAGGCTACTTAGACTCTAGGTCCCTCTACAGCAGAATAAGTATGTTACTAACTATAACTGACATCTAACTAGACATTAAACAAACAGTTTACAAGAACACTACTAGACTATTAGACAGAAGTGGAATATTAACAGATATATAAAGTAGTATATGTAGACCAAGAAAAAGTTATATTCTTTTCATAGGCTTAGAATACTATAGCCTAGCTTAATAATGCCAAGAACAGAATGTTTGACATTTACTATATTAGACTAGAATTATATACTACTTTAGAAGAAAGTCAGTTTTATGTAACTACAACTATTAGGGGAAAGAAATTACAGGTTATAATTGATTCTAGAGTAACAGGCAATTTCATATCCCTGAAAGCCTATAAGAGGCTTAACATCCTAGTCAAGAAAACTTCACTCTATGTCTTGAGTATTATTAACAGAACTGATGTTGCTTACTAAAACAGAGTTATTGACTAGCAAACTATCTCTATAAAGACTACTATTAACAGATACTATTTAGATATATAATTTAATGTTGTTGAGATAGAGAACAAGGAAGTAATACTTAGTATGCCCTAGATTTGAGAACATAATCTAGACATTAACTAGAAGAAACATAGCATTACTTTTAGTTAATGTAACTATATGTAGTTGTAACTATAAGGCTGGAAGGAGGTTAGTACTACCTCTTCTAAAGTACTAGAACACCTAGCCCAGGGTCCTCCACAGGTTAGCTAGACTACTAATAACATAATACCTGTATAGTATAGAGAATTTGTAGAGCTGTTTAATAACTCAGAGAATATATATGCCCTCCTTAAACATCAACTGTGGGATTATGAGATTAAATTAAAAGAGAGTCATAACCTCAAGAAGTAGAAGCTTTAACCTTATAATTAGAGGAACTTGTAGCTTCTTGAGAAGTATATATAAGAAGGAATTTAGAAAGAACACATCTAAAAGTTAGACTCGCCAGCTACTTCTAATATACTTATTACATTTAAGAAGGACAATCTAAATGAAAGAGTTTGTGTTAACTACAGAGACGTTAACAAGGCAACAGTTAAGGACACTTACTTATTACTAGAAGGTTAGTACTTGTAGAACAAGTTAGGAAAGACTAAGATATTTACTAAACTCAACCAACGAAATACCTTTAGCTTAATATAGATTAAGCAGAGGAATAAATAGAAGACAGCCTTTGTCTTACTATTAGGCCTCTACAAGTATATAGTAATACTGTTTAGTCTAATTAATGTACCTGCTACTTGTCAGAGACAAAATAATAAAATACTTAAAGATCTTCTAGAGACAACTATTATTTGTTACCTAGACAACATCCTTGTATTTTCAGGAAAAGTGAAGAACTATAAGGAGTATGTTAGAGAAGTCCTACAGAGGCTCTCTACTGTAGACTCTTGCCTCAAACTCTCGAAATACAAGTTCGAAGTAACTTATATAATCTTTCTAGGCTATACTATTTCCCTAGGACAAATAAAGGTAGACCCTAAGAAAGTCAAAGCAATCTTGGAATAGAAGTCACTAGAAAACGTTAAGGACGTCTAATCTTTCCAAGGATTTACTAACTTCTGTTGACAATTTATTAGAGACTATACTAAGATCTTGAAACCTATAACAAACCTCACAAAAAAGGATGTTTCTTTTATGTAGAATAAGGTTATTAAAGTAGTATTTCAGACAATAAAAAAGAGGTTTACTAAGAAACTAATCCTTAGAAACTATAATGCTAACAAACTAAGCACTATAGAGACAGATACTTCTGATATAGTAGTTACTACTATATATCTTTAACTAAATGACAAGGAGAAACTTATGCCTGTAGTATACTTCTCTAAAACACTAGATTTAGCTTAGCAAAACTATAGCATATATAAGAAAGAGCTTCTTGCTATAGTCTTAGCTTTGGAACATTAGAGGATCTACCTACAGGGTACAAAGCACTAGGTATTAATTCTCACTGATTATAAGAACCTTAAGACATTCACAACAACAAAAGAACTCAGTAACAGATGCCTTGTAAGGTAGTTACAAACCCTTGCTGGATTTAATATATTGATTTATTATATTAAAGGAACTAACAATCCACGAGCAGATACTTTGAGCTGTTAACCTAGTTATAAAGGAAATAAAGAGTATAAAAAGATTACAATCTTAAAGACTCTAGAAAATAAAGACCTAGCGCCAGCTATACATAAGATAGTAGCAATAGAAACTAACAATCCTTAGACAAAGAAAATCTAGAAAGCCTAGGAATTAGAGCAGCTAGCTCTAGCTAAGCAAGGACAAAATAACAAAGAACAGTATACTAACAGAAGGTTACATGTCCCTAAATCCTATACAAAAGAATTTATCAAAGAATATTATGTAGCTCTAGTACACAGTCACTAGAGAGTTTACTAAACCCTCTAGTAGATTAAGCAACACTACTATGTTGATTACCTATTAGTAGTAGTCAAGGAAGTAATAGTAGAGTGTAATACCTGTACTAGGAACAAGGCTTCCTGCTATATACCTTATAGACAGATGAGTACTACTCTAATACTACAGATACCTTAGAGATCTATATTATAGGATTTTATAGTCAAGCTACCAAAATCCAAAGACCTAATAACAGGAGTTATATATGACTTAATCCTAGTTATTGTTAAACAACTCACAAAGTATATAGTACTTGTACTATATATGAAAGCAAGTATAGCAGAACATTTAGCCTATACATTCCTACGAGAAGTAGTTACTCTATATAGTCTACTAGAAGAAATAATCTCTGACAGAGATAAACTCTTTACCTTGAAATTCTAGACAGCCCTCACAGAGCGTCTAGGTACGAAAAGAAAGCTGTTAACAGCTTTCCACCCACAGACAAATAAAGGTACTAAACAAATGAATTAAGTTATCAAAGCATACTTAAGATATTATGTGAACTATAAACAAGACAACTAGGTCAAACTTCTACTGCTAGCACAGTTTGCCTATAATAGTTCAACAATAGAAACCACGCTTGTTACATTATTCTATACTAACTATGAGTATGAATTAGTTGCTTATCGAGACCTATTACAGAGTACTGTCAATAATGACAAAGCAGGACTAAAAGACTATAAACTCAGGGAATTACACAAGAAGCTTGCAGAGCAACTTCAGTTTGTGGCAGAACATAACACATACTACTACAACAAACGACATAGTTAGAAGCCAACGTTAAAAGGGGAGGATAAAGTCTATTTAGTTAGGAAAAACATTGACACTAAAAGACTAAGCAGCAAACTAGACTACAAAAAACTTAGACCGTTCAAAATCAAACACGTCAAAGGACCTTTGAATTATGAACTCACACTACTAAAGACTATAAATATCCATCTAGTATTCCATATATCCTTGCTCAAACCAGCACTACCAGGGGTACCACCAGCCCTACTCACAGAAATCTAACCTGTTAACCCTAACGCAGAATATAAAGTCAAGAGGATTCTTGACTATAAGGTTGTCAGAGGACAGGTCAAGTACCTAATTAAGTAGTTGGATTACCCACATTCAGAAAACACTTAGGAACTAAAAGGAAACCTCACCTAGTGCTGGGAGGAACTTCAGGAGTTCTACTACCAAAACCTAGACTTGCCCACATCTTGTGGTCAGCTAGGAAAGACAAAAGAAAAGATGGGTCAAGACCCAGGTCAAGGGCGGGGTCAGAGACGACAGGGTTAGGGAGGGCTGCTAGCCTGGCTGCTTCCTCCTCTCTCTGTTCTCTCTCCTCTTTCTCTTCTCTCTCTTTCTCTTTGACAGCGTCGAGCTCGTCAAGCGTCCGCAGTCCCCGACAGACTATATTAATTCCACGCTTACACAACTCTTGTTGACGTTGCTCAAGCTCGCGGACACAAGCTAGACCAGCTATGGCTACTTCAAAAGCTATATCTCTTTCAAATTTTAGACACTTCTCTTCAAGACAAATGTTCTGGAGGTCATTGTTAGATGACTAGAGGGCGTCACATCTAATGCCTCGACGAACACACTCCCCGCACTTCTATGACTTGTTGTTTAGGACAAAGCATTTTTGGTTGTACCAACAACAGTTGGAACAAGGCATAATTTTAGAACTGTATACTTAGATAGTTTCAAAAAGGAGGGTGCGCTGTTTATATTTCTGTGCTTTGGAGGACATAATGAAGGAAGAAAAGGCCAGTGGCCTTCTGACGATATTTCTTAGGTTGTACTTAAGTGTAGGGACACGCTAGGCTAAGAAGGGGATAGTGTCACGAATCACGTGCTAGCACGAGACTAGTGAAGACCAGGCAGCGCCCTGACAGGTCAAACACATCCACAAAGAACCTACAGCTGGAGGGGATCGGTTAGACTAGCTAAACGATCCAAGGATTTCCATGTTATAGTTATCACGTGATACGGTCACATGACCGTTGGAGCTTGCAGGAGCTTGCATTAGAGCTTGGGATCTGGGGCTCCTTCTGGGCTCCAGGAGAATGAAGGTTCTATATATAACTGGCACGTCTGCCATTAGATAGGAGCTTCGTGCTTAACTTAGTTTATCATCTTAGTTATTAAGTTATTACTTCTGACTCTTTTGATACAAGTAACGAGTTCACTTCCAAGTGAACACTTCACGCATTCTTACCTCTTACTGTATACCAACCTTCGAGACTAGTTACGTTTGTTTAGACCTGTTAGGTAGTTTCGTTACATTCAGCTGATTCATAACTCTCATGCCCATCAAGGACAAGCATTCAATATAGACCCTTTGCTTAAGTAGAAGTATACTTATCAAAGTACTTAAGCTATTCTAGACCTGTCTCATTATTTGTCCAGCCATTGATTGTTAGTTTAATAACCCAGTTATACAGAAGGCTGCCCTCAGTATACTAGCTTGAGAGGTAGCATTTCTCCTTTACTACCAAAAATAGAGGAATACTCTCACCTTCGCCGTTGATACAAGCAATTGTAGTAGCCTATTCTCGATTGCCTGGCTGAACTGCCTTGTCTCTGCCACGTTGATCTGCGCGTGTAACAACTATAGAAGGAGTGATTATGCCTATCATAAAGCCAGTTTTGTTGAAATTCCAAAAATCGCAGTCTAGAATACTGTATTTTGCCCTCATTTTCTCCACTAGTCGAAACCATGTACTAATAAGCTCAGGATCTTCGCATAAGGCTCTTTGGAAGTTGTAAACGCGATTAAAACATGTCTTTATGGCTGGTTGTTGTTGTATAAATCAATGCGCCCAGAGCTTCTCAACGCGTCTCCCCCCCTGCGATTCAAGGATATAATTCACTATATCTTCTACACTAGCTAGCCAGGGTACAAAGCCTCTTATATCCAAATCAAGTATATATTAAACAATAACCTCCTCCTCTAACTTAGTCAAATTTATATTTACTGGCCGACGATCAGAGAGTAGAATATAGTCGTTTATTCTAAGGCGAAGTATAGATTTAGGAACTTTATAGATTTTTGTAGCTTTTCAACGACTTAGTTTTCTTTTCGAGGTTCGAATAGCTTCAATAGCTAAAATAATACGTGCTTCTTGAGTTTGTACCTCTATTAGAAAGAGTAAAAAACACGTGTTAAAATGATGAGGTTAGAGAGTCGGCAAAAGTGCGCAGGGTCCTGATATGCGCAGAGTCCTGATAAACCACGTTACCTTTAACACTAGTCTACTAATATATTTAAAAACTAATAACAGAAACTAAGTAACTTTAAGTATAAAGTATTATTTACTAATATAATATAAACAACCTGTGATTAGTTATAAAGAAGTATATAACTTATATAAAAGGAAAGAGAGTTGTTTTAAAGAGTTACTTCTATATTTCTACGCAAGAATTACATAATATAGTAGTAGAAGCTAAAAATACTACAAAAAAGCAGATATATAAAAAGGCAAAAACAAAGAGCAAGACTAAATTAAATATAACTAAGAGTAAAGAGAATATTAAAGAAGAAACTAGAGATGAATCTGAAAGCGAAATTGGGGATTATATTATAGTTGATTGTTAAATAAATTTGGTTTTGGTTGGGTGGCACCCCGCAATTAGACGCATTACGTGATTAGACGCATTAGGTGATGACTTACGTTAGTCGGCACACGGTTTTTAGACGGGCTTACGTTAGCGAACGCGGGGCATATTTAGCCACGTTACCTAGTTCTTGAAAGCACCTTTGCGCTCAATAATTACAACCACATTTACCTGTGCGGTAGCCACCCCTAAAGGCTCCTCTTCAACGCTTGGTCCGCAGTACGCCTTGCACTATGGCACAAACAACCAAAAGAAGCTACCAGCATACTACGCCTTTCGATTCCGGCTTACTAAGCGTGGGTTCAATTCACAGAATACACTACGAGCAATATGGCATTCGAGACGGCAAACCACGTAACTTACCAGACATAGTTCGTTAAGCTGGGCTTGAGCTAATTGTCACAGTTGTGTTTGTACATGGTGGGCCCGGAGGTTCTACTTCTATCAAGAACACCATCTTCTTCAATCCGTCCGTCTATCGCGTGATCCTCTTCGACCAGCGAGGCTGCGGGCAGTCCCTTCCCTTAGGTGAGACCCGTGAAAACAGCACGCAAGACCTGGTTTCAGACATGGAAGTCCTCCGTAAGCACCTCGAAATTCAGCGATGGCACGTATTCGGCGCCTCATGGGGCTCTAGCGTATCTATTCTTTACGCCCAAGCCCACCCGGAGACCGTTGTTAGTTTGACTATTCGAGGCGTCGCGCCCTATCCCCTGGAGGTTTTTGACTGGAATGAAACCTTCGAGCGTACATCTACCTTCTACCCTGAGATTTATGATGAGCTCGTTGGGCACCTAACTGAGGAAGAGCGCAAAGATATTGAGGGTAGCTATGCCAAGCGATTCTTGTGCGGCGACCCTGCAACCGAGCTTGCGGCCTTTAGAGTGATGAACAAGTGGGATAGTGTAGTCACTAAACTTGTTCCCAAAGAGGATGACAGCGATGCTGTGATGACTGAAGCAGAGAAGAAGCATATGGTTGCTTCTCTCCAAATCGAGTATCATTATCGTGCGCACGATCTGTGGCTGAGGGATATGCAATACGGGGAGCCTGAGCAGCTGGAGAAGATCAAAAACATTCCGTTCGCTATTGTCAATGGGCGGTATGACTTACTCTGTCCGCCGTGCGCGGCGTGGTGGTTGCACAAGGCATTGCCCAAGAGCAAGCTCTTCATTATTTCTGATGCTGGTCATTCAGCCACAGTAAGATCTCGTTCAATGTAGTACTTGTTTTCGCATACTAATTTCCGCTACAGGAGCCGGGTATACAGAACACGCTTGTCGAGATTGCCGACGAGTTTGCAACCCTCTCCATATAACCAAAGAGATTTCACGGAATGAGTTAGACAAAGCCTCGAAGAGAGGTAGACGGACAAGACATTGCATTTTGATTCCGTTAGCATTGCTAAGTAGGTCTGAATCCATGGATTAGTGAAAGTTTCGCATGATAATCCTCTTTTGATTCAACGCTATATACATACTAGATAATTCCCTCTTACAACTTGCCGTATTTTTTAATTCTCGCTCTCGTAAAGATCGTCCCTTAGAGCTTTTGTTGTTGTTGATAATAGTGCTCTGACACATCTATCCAAAAGACAGCTTGCTTGACTTGTTCACCAGTGGGTGTCAGAATTCTCTGCTCACTGGTCTGTGCACCAAAATTCAAGAGGAGTTAACAACAATTAGGTATTTATTCACAAATTACACCCCAACAACAATTACCTACCGGGAATTTGCGAGAACAAAATTAAGCATTGAAGTGCATCTCTCGGGTATTATCAGCATTCATGTAGAAATTGTCGTTTCTTAAGTTTCTTGTGATAGGTGCGGTTACGCACTCAACATATACGTAACCCCTTTCCACCCCTCATCCTCGGCTTATCTTCAAGACTTGAAATAATCTCAACTCAAAAAGCGCTTTCAAAACAAATCAAAGTAACTCCCAAACTCCGCCCCCCAAGAAACACACCATGCACCCCAGCCGATCTCGTGTAAATAACTTCGCTCCAGCACTCAGTAACAACACATCATAACAAAGACAAATAGTAGAGCAGTTCCAAGAACCTATCTCAACTCAGCTCAGCAAAAAGCATATACACTAAGAGGACGAGGAGATAATATCACGACAATATCAATCACAAAACCAACAAAGTCAGAAAATATACCTTAAAAACCCTACGAATATGAAATGTGGAAATCGACGGCTAAGAAAGTAACGACAGCAAATCCCCCGATCTAGAATTTCCACTCGATGTTCTTACACTCCTAGTGCCCAGGAACCTCGTAATTGAGAGCAGAATCATATTCCACGGGAGTGAGGGGAAAGCACAAAACTAGTTAGTAACTGAACCAACCCCGATCCTATCAATTGTCCTTGCTCTAGCGCTTAAGGTCACACAGTGATCGGCGCCTCTCTGGGCATTGGCAAGAATATAAGGAGGCGATTCAGTGAGAATACAGGATCGGGAAAAAGGATACAGGTATAGGGAAGAAGATGGGAAAATCTAAAAGTTGGAATATGAGTGTTTTAATGACCTAGAAGTCACGAATATACACCAGATAGTAAAAGATACCTTCCTGCACTATGCCTCGTTTTCCTCGACTTGAGATGGGAGTTTGGAAGTGTAATCTTTCTTATCAACTAACCCCGGAAGTATTCAAAAAAAGAACATTTCCCCTCCTATCCTTCAACGCCCAAACGCAAGTATAAATACCCCCTCTCCAAAGTACATCAGAACCAATAAAACAATTATTAACTGCCAGAGAATGGATGTTCTCCTCAAACTCACAGGCATGAAAGACGACATGAGAAGGCGAGAAAGAGAATCGCTGAAACAAATCTTTCAAAGACGGTCCTGTTTCTTCTACACAATATCGCTTCGGCTATTATGCGGCAGTACCATCGGACTTATCTATATGTGGGTCATTCGTGACTTCGTAGCTAGTTCCTCCTCTTTCATCACACACAAAAGACAATCAATTGACCACCCACATCCTCTCTACCGGCCTGTGCGATACAATATAACCAACCTTCTTGAGCTACGAAATGGATCGGAAAAGGAGAACCGACAGTGGAGGCATAAATGACAGCAAAAAGTACTCATTTCTCAAATCTAGTAACCTTTTTCCTAACCACCCGACGGGCTGTATAGAAAATTGATAGAAAAAAGTCAAAGGCAGAAGTGCTTCATATTTACAGCTTCACTCGGAGACCCAAGAAAGTACTTGGTTGGATGAGGAGGACATTGTAAAGAGTGGAGAAAACAGAATGCTGCTCTATGGGTGTAGATTTATATAGAGATTTTCTTATGAATTATTTGATTAATTAAAAGAGAATCAGCTGTACTTGACTCTGTGAATATATACTCCAAAATATATCCCCTTAACCTTTTTCAACACCACCCCCCAACCAAATTGCAATTCCGTTTTCCAAATTCCCAATTTCCAAACAAGCTAGACCCCCAACCCTCCAAAACTCCCAAATGATGCTCGTCACCTTCAGAATTACCACAGCTTAAACACCAGCAACATAACAATACTCCGCAAAACACGCCGTGCATTTGGCAGGTAAACTACCACCACTCTTCCCCATTAAAACACACCCCAAACAAGTCCCCCAAGCGCTATCGCCACCCTGACTAGCAATCTGCACCCCATTCGCAATCATCCCAGCAGTCTCATCAGGATTATACTGAATATCAACCGTCGCAACATTACTATCAAAACTCCACTTCCTATTAGGTAGATAAACAACCGTGACTTTACTGCTATCCTCGCATCCAAAAAAGGTTGCCCGCTTGTTGAGGCCTTTTGAGATGAACTCTTCAACCGGTGGGATAAAGGGCATTCGTGTGAGACCCAAGGACTGGGCTTGAGTAAAAGTAGTAAGGAGTGAAGTACCATTAGGCCAGTTATCCGCTGTATCCGCCGAATTATCATTCGCAAGAATAACACTCACATTCCTCTCCGGCAGGAGAAGCGGCAAAAGAGGAACATTCTGCAACGCAATGCCTCCATCCACTAAACTCAATTTCTCCTGCGCCGAAATATTATTCGCCGAATTGAATGTTTGAGACGAAGATTTATACTCATAAAACGGATTTTTATAATGTGCGTATTTATCTTCTGTGGCAACCTTATGGATCTGATTCAACAAATCCTCAAGCGTGTTTGCTAACTCGTCGCCCCCTATTTTCGGAGCGTTCGCGCAGAGGACGGCGAATATGTTGGAGGAGGTGCCGAGGATGTAACCTAGGTTGTCGTAGTTGGTGGTACATGTTGAAGTTTGGGGTTTCCCGCCGCGGAGAGAGGTACCTAGGTATTGGGTTGGTGTGAAGGCGCTTATGTCTTTATCCCAAGATCCGAATTCATAGGGGGAGAACTCGTAGGTTGTTCCATTTGGTCCTGGTGCGCATTCGCCGTCCCAGACTTTGGAACCCAGTGCGGTGAGGATAGGATATGGGACGCCGTGAGAAGTGAAATTTGGGGAGGTAGTTACGGCGGAAAGGGTTTTAGCAGCTCCCCCATCGGTACCGGAGAGGAGTTGGTAAGAGAGGAGACGACCCCAGATATCGACTAGTGTTGTGTCGTACCCAGCTACTTCTTTTGAGAGGACGTCGGCGACGATTTTGATGTAGTCTACTGCTGAGAAGATGCCTCCCGGGAAGATGATGGTTTCTGCGAGGGCGGAGGACCAGATGTTGTCTCGGAGGTAGGAGATGGTTGGGTAGTTGTTTCCTGCAAGGGAGGAGAGCAACCAACCTCCGCCTGAGAGACCGGCTTGGTAGGTGAGTGCTTGGTAGAGACCACTTGTTGAGACGCTGCTATCTCGTCCGTCGAGACCTTGGATTACGCCTGCGCCGGCGAGCATGGCTCTGTAGCCTCCTCCGCTGCTTGTGAGAGCAATCTATGATGCTTAGTTATGGAAATGGTAGAGGAGGGGTGTGACTTACTGTTGGAAGTTCTCCAGAAGTACTAAATCCAGAATTTGTTTTCGCCAACCATGCTTTGAGAGCGATATCCGCCGTCGCCTTTCGCGATACTCTGTATGCCTCTTCATTATCTGATAATCCCGTTGCGTCTCTCACAAGAGATATAGAAGGACAAGCTACAGCATTAGGGTCGTAAAGTGACGCAACAGTTGACGACACAAGCAACGAGAGGACGACAGGGACAATCATTTTGAGTATTTCGAACACAACAAAAACTGAACGGATGACTGAGAGAGGACAGAAGAGGAAAAAGATGGCCCATCAGGGTATTCATAAGTAAAAAAATATAAAGATGGGGCTGAATTAAGAGGAGAATCGTCTCGCACTACCTAATTTCAGCCGGGTCACACATGTTCCTTCGCAAAAAGGGTGTGGGTGGGATTTGGCCGATCCTTCTGTAAACGATCGCAGAACGGCGTCTTGACCAACCAGATTGGTGAGGTATCCAGATTCCTAGATTCTGGTAGTTCATGTGATGTCTTTACCGCCGTTGAAAAAAGCAGCTTTACATGGAATTGGGTAATATCCCCGATTTCGAAAGTGGAGGTCGAGGGACTTTGAAGAACCACGTGGGCAGGGCAATGGAAGAAATCTATGACCGTTGGATGAGATATCCCCGCATTTTCGGACGGAGAAAGAGCCGCATTCAATAGTAAACCTAAAATGTAATATAAGAAGTTCAGGTCCAACGTCACCACCACGGTTAGTCCCGCCGTTCTTGCATCTAGACTTCTGGGAAGTACCTAGTTGATAGATATATCTTGACACCAATGTGCTCGAAAAAGTGCAGGTACACCTTCATGAAAAGGGAACCTCCATTTTTGAAGACAAGGGGCAAAATATGAGGACCCACCAGAATGGGGAATTTTGCAACGGTCCGGCCACGGTGAAGAATGTTGAGAAATATTGAGAAACGAAGCCCTGTACTAAAAGTGACAAAATTCGGAGAAAAATAAAGTGTTGGGCTATCAACTGAGTCGTGATCTAGAGAAAAGTTTAGTTAAATCATTTGGTAAGATGATCCTTTGATTCTCGCCGGACATTTGCAGTCGAGATGGAAATATCCCGCGTGGAGAGGAAGAAAGTGGATTGCGAACTAGGGCCATGGTAGATTTGAATGTCTTGGATTTGTATGGAATTTGTATGGAGATCGTATGGAGATTGTATGGAGATTGTATGGAGATTGTATGGAGATTGTATATTTTGAAATAAACTCCAAATTTTTAGAGTTGTGAATTTATGGATTTTCATCGCGGCCGTGCTATCGTCATTGATAGCACGGTTCGGCCTCTGGGTCCGATGAGAGGTCCGCTTTCCGGTTTTGGGTCCGGTATACAAGAGTGGAGGGTTGATTCTTATCCAGCGTTCTGGAGCAGTTGATAGAAAGAGAGGTAGAATGGAAAAGTGTTGGAACTCTTAAAACTGCCACTCGACTGCTAGGCTCCAATGCAATACCGAGGAAGGCAAGGCGCGCCCAAGAGTGGTCCTGAGCCAAGTATAGGCGGTTACAGCGAGCAGATGCCCAAATCGAGTTTCCACGGCGCGAGTGTCGGTAGACGATCATCAAAATCGGGCAGAGGATCCAGAAAGGTGCGAGCAGCACTTCCAGAAGAGGGTGGCTGCAAACAGGCTCAGATGTAGGTGCAGGATAACGGATGGATAAAGAATTAACCCAGGATTGATGCAGGATTGTGGTGGTGAAGGAAGGAGCGATCTGAAAGCGCGTCATAGGCCTTGAGGCCTGGCGATGGGGAATCTGGGGAAACACTGGGAAGGTGCGAAGGTGCGAAGGTGCAAGGTGCGAAGGTGCGAAGGTGCGAAGGTGCGAAGGCGGGAAGGTGCCACTGGGTTGGTGACACAAGATACCCTACGAAACCTTGGATGGAACTCTTGGAAATCCCATCATCGGTTTGTTTGTGCCCGCCTGCAAATTTAGTTCCTTTGGCAAACTTCTTTGCTCGCCATTGTCATCCAAGCCGGAGCAGCTTGCCAAGTTCGTGTCTGGGATTTCTCAAAGCAGCTTAAAGCAGCTTAAAGCCGCCTTCAGCTGGGCGCCTGGCGATCAATAATACCCCGAGAAGCTTACGATCCAGATTCACCAATTCGCCCCCTCGAACAACGTCAGAAAGGCGTGAAAAGAGGATTCACAGTTATATCTGGGTGTCGCATTGCCCTCATTGTCTCTCGAGATGCGCCGATTCGCACCCGAATGATTACTGCCATTTCCCTCCAATTCGATAGGTCCCCAAGCGATCGCATTCCAGAGCGGCATCATGTCAGAAGATTCCCAATCGCCATCCCGAGTGTCCAAATTATTCAAGACGAAGACCCGCGAAAGGAAGAGCGCTGCGAATTCCCTCAAGAGCGAGGCCAGCGACAATAGCCACGGACTTCGAGGTTCGGTGGAGGGCGCGGTTGATAAGCTGAAAGGAGGCAGTACAGGTTCCGATGACGATGATCAGTCGGGGGGGATCAAGAAACTTGTGCCAAAGGGACTGGTATCGAAACGGCGACGAAGAAAGCAGGAGGACGATTTGAGGGCGACCGAGGAGGCAGAAGCAGAGGCGGCCAGGGGAAGAAGTATCGCGGATCGTGGGAGGCTGGCCAACGATAGCTCCAAGAGCTTGACCCAGCACCACCAAAGCAATGGCTCGAGAAGCAGCTTGATCACCATGGATTCCGATGCCGAATCGTAAGTGTTTCTTCCATTTTGTTTTGTTGTTTTTGTCGTTGCGCACGCGGCGAGAGAATTGTTGCCATTGCCACTACTCGAGTCCTGTAAAGCGTATGGCAGCTTCGTGAGGCTGTTCCCAGTCCATTGGAAGTCCCAAGCAGCCAAGGGCCGAATGGTGGTTGTTTCAAGAACAGCATTTGTTTCCCCTCCGCCTCCACCTCTCTCCTCCCACAAGATTTCCACAACTCTAAGGTCTATGCTTCTTATCGTACTCGTACAAGTACTCCCGATTCGTGCACGTATGTCATAACTGCATCTGCAACTTTTGCATTGACCGACGTTGCATCGTTTATCCTTTTACCAAGTGGCGCGTACTCTTTCTCCACTCGCTCTAATTCAATCGTTCCAATTCACAGACCCTTCGAAACATCGCACCCGCCATTGTCAACACATCCTTCCCACGCCGGCTACCTGACAACGTCGTCGCCCCTGGTGCAGACCTCCATAATCCCGGAGACGTCGCAGATTCATACACTCGACGGTACCACCTCAAGGTCCAAGTCGACGGATTCAGTCAACATCGTGGCTGCCTCAGACTCAGCCTCATCTTCAGCGTCCGACAAGCTTCGAGCCCCCAACGATAAATCCCAAAAGCGATCACCTTCACCAGTTGGCAGATTAAGAGAGAAGCTAAACGCACGGCGGGGAGTTAGTCCGAATCCTAGTCCTAATCGAAGTCCAGAACGAGAGGCCGGCAACGTTGCGGTACCGGCAGTTCAGGAAAGGGATAATACGAAAGATAATACTGGGCAGAGTAGGCGTGGCAGTGTGGTATCGAGAATATTTGAGAAACAAGGCCAACAATTAGGACCCGTGAACTTCTCGTCGGAGCCACCACGCAATTCAAAAGTTCCCCAACCCATCGATACGCATGCGAGGCCACAAACACCGCCCCCCGGAGACACCACAGCCCCATTAATCGTCAACACTCCTCCAACACCAACAGAAGATCAAGCAGGCCGCTTCTCCTCGAGTCGAGATAGGGGCAGTTCGGATCCAGTTCCATCGTCCAACTCCAATGTGGTAACGTCCCCCTCGGGGAACATGATATCACATCGAAGAGTGAGATCAAACTCTGCTGCTCTAGGCCCTAGTAAGCTATCGAACATCACATCTGCGCCTCTGACGCCAACACCTGAGAACGGTGCGACAACCCCAAGTCAATCGAGTTTCTTCTCCTCGGTCTTTTCTGCCGCACAGAACGCTGCGACTACTTTGAGCAACAGTATCGCCAATACCTCGGTTGCACCAAACGGCAACAAACATAAAGGAGGCAGCACACAAGAATTGAAGGATATCGTAGAAAGTCCCGAAGTCGAAACACTGGCGGAAAAGACGAATTCGAATACTGCGGAAGGGGAGAAGGAATTGGCAGTAAAGACTTTAGGCATGGGAGACCTCAGCTTGAGCCATCTTGGCATCACTGAGACGGCGAGCGCATCGAATACTCCGATTGCCTCAAAGTTCCCTGATGATGCCCGGAAACGCCCCGAGGACAATAAACCAAAGAATGACCTGCCAAATGATGATTCTTTCGTGAGTCGTTCAGCGGCAACACCGGCGGCTGAAGGGTTCGAATATGCGACAGCGCCAGTGGTGGAAGATACTTCTTTTAGTGCACAACGTTCAAACTATGAACCTTCCGCTGGGGAACAAACTCCACCAAATGGCAGTGTATTTGAGGGCAAGGCTGGCATTCATCGAAGTGGTAGTATCAGGAGCTCCAAATTTGGCAATCGTAGGAAACGAGGAAGCTCGGCAGCGACTGGTACAACTATTGGAGCTGCCATTATGGCCTCGCATACTTCTTTGACCAGTCCAGGTGGTAGCACTACTCCAAAGGTTACTGGTTTCGCTGTTGCAAGCAAAAAGAGGAATCGCGACTTTCACAATCTTTTCAGAAGTGTTCCGGAAGATGATTATTTAATTGAAGACTACAGCTGTGCTTTGCAGAGAGAAATTCTTGCTCATGGTCGACTGTACGTTTCCGAAGGCCACTTGTGCTTTAGTAGTAATATTTTTGGATGGGTCACAACGTTGGTGATGAGCTTTGATGAGATTGTTTCCGTGGAGAAGAGAAGCACAGCTCTATTGTTCAAGAATGGACTAATGATTTCGACACTCCACGCGAAGAATGTTTTTGCCAGTTTTACCAGTCGAGATTCGACGTATGATTTGATTGTTGGAATTTGGAAACTTGGTCATCCTAGTTTGCGAAGTTCCTTGAATGGAGTGAGCATTGAGGAGACTGGTGGTGGTGATAAGACGGAAAAGTATGATGGTGACACTCCTATTCCTGTGGGAAGTCAGAGTGGATCTGATTCCGAATCTGATGGCGAGGAGGGAGATGAGATTTATGATGAAGATGAAGGAGATGAGGATGGAATGAGCTTTACGCAAGCCGATGGAAGTGTTGCCGGTAGCGACGTTGTAGAAAAGGTTGTAAGCCGAAAGCCTTCTGCAGCTGTTGTGACGAATGGAGCTCCGGTCGAGAAGTCGAAAGATGATGCCCCAGCTGCACCAGCTGGTGACTTCCCTGGTCCCGCTACTCATGCTCCTACAACATGTGGTGATCAGGCTACTCACTATGCTAAAATTCTTGCTGATGAAGTTATTCCGGCCCCTCTTGGCAAGATTTACAGTATGATGTTTGGCCCAGCATCGACGACATGGATGAAAAACTTCCTTACCGTCGATCAAAAATGTTTTGAACTTACCATGGAGGGCACCAATGCTTTGCCTCTTACACTGGAAAATAAAGTTAGGAATTACACATACATCAAGCCCTTGACTGGTGCTATTGGTCCTAAACAGACCAAGTGTATCAATGTGGAAACTCTAGACGCCTTGGATTTGGAGAAAGCGGTCTCAATCACTATATCGACACAGAATCCTGATGTACCCAGTGGCAATGTTTTCAGTGTGAAGACTAGGTATTGTCTTACGTGGGCTGAGAACAATGCCACGAGGATCCAGATTAATTGCGCTATTGAGTGGACTGGTAAGAGTTGGCTGAAAGGTATTTATTCCATCCCCCCTCCTCCTCGCACCTCCTGTTTCTTTAATTTTTATCTGATAAAATTGCAGGACCTATTGAAAAGGGCGCCAACGATGGACAAACTCAATACGCCAAAGACGTCATCGCCGCCCTGAAAGCAGCTGTCTCCTCCCGCCGTCCTACTGTTGTCGCGGGGGGTAAGGGTAAGAAGAAAGGACGCAAGGGGAGGGAGAGCAGGAATATCAATAAAACTACCGATGGGGCTTCGGACCCGAAACCTACGGTTGAGAATTGGGGACTCTTTGAACCAGTTCATGGGATCTTTGGGCCGGTGGTTGATATCCTTGGTCCGCTGCTTACGGGAAATATCCTTTATGGGTTATTGGTGGGGTTGCTTGTTGCTAGTTGGTTTCGCTATGGGTTTTCTGGACGAGGCGCGGCGCAAAACTCTATGGGGTTTTTGAGTACGCCTGAACGAGTCGCTGCGTACGAAGAAATGTGGAGGCGCGAGGAAAGCGAACTGTGGGAATGGTTGGAGGATCGAGTTGGGACTGGTCGCCTGAGGGATATTGGGAAGATGCCAATCGAAGCGAAGAGTACGGAGGAGAGGTTGAGGGGGGAGAAGATGGAGGAGAGGGAGATTGATGATGCGATTCGGGTTACGGAGGAGAGGTTGAGGGTTTTGAAGGAGAGTGTTAGGAAGAAGAAGGGAGCTGCTGAGTTGCCTGCTGAGGATGATGTCGTGGCTTGAGGGGTCCACGATACATTTGGGGGGGGGGGCAGTTAGTAGGGAACGGGAGATGGGGTGTGTGGCTGGTTTTGTGAGGCTTTGTATATTTGGATATCGGGGGTGGGACTTGTATTGTATGGATGGCGTTGAACTCTTTTCTTGACTCTTCTTTCTTAGTTTCTACTCGCTTTTTTTTTAGCGGTTGGGAGATTCAGGGGTGATGCGAACATAGCGTGGGCTGACAATACCATATTCTTTTTTTCTCGTTTTCCCCTCTCGTGCCTTTCTGTCTTCCTTATCTTGGGGGGAGGTTCCTTGGGTGTTTTTCTTTTGTTTTGGTTTGGAAATCTACGACTTAAAGAGTGGCTTACCCGCAAGTAACTCGTGGTTTAGGTGGTGGGTTACTCGTGGGTTACTCGTGGGTTACCTAGTAAGTTACTCGGAGCTTACTGGTAGCCTACTCGAAGTTTACTGGTACCTTACTGGTACCTTACTCGCCAACACCTTGTAGTTTACTCACGACCCTCACCAGGTCACCTAATTTCCTCTACCCTGTAGTTCCTTCAATTTCTTTAGTTTCTTATTTATAGGGTTACCTTTCGGGGTGGGTCGCGTTTAGCGGTTACTTCCTTTTTTCTTCTTTTTGGGGGGGGGGGGGGGGGCGCGGTTAGGTGTCATTTTGGGACTGGGGGGTTGGGTGTAAGGAGTTTAAAAGAGAGGAGTGAGGAGTGAGGAGTGACCACTGGTTTTGATTTGGGAGGGTTGGTAGAAGATGGGTTCTGGGGAATGGTACTATGTTTCTTAGTGGTGAGCTTTTGGGGGTGATGGGAATCATTTGTAATATTGATGGTGTCTTGACGAATGAGCATGCTTGAGCGATAGGGGAGGAGGAGAGATTGTGATGAGCGGAGTTAGGGGATGGAAGGTGGGGAGATTGATTATCTGTTGTCGGGTTTTGGTTTGTCTGTTTGTAAAGTGTCTGTTTTACTCTCCCCCTTTTGCGAGGTCGGCTAATTTCGGTAAGCCTCTGACCCTTAATTTCAGTCAAATTATACCTGCAAAGCGTATGTTATATCAATATTCTCATCAGGAACATAAAAATCAATCGAAAGGAAAGTTTTTTAGTTACTACCTGCTGTCGTAGGTGTGTGTTTGAAGGGTGCAAATCGTGTGGTAACCTCAGGCGCCAAACCTGCACCCCACAGCACCCATTGTTTGTTTACCCCAGCGACCATAACGCTGCTTTCACAAAACATCTCTGACACACAACCACTACTCCCTTGCCCCTATCACTGCCATCATGTCGTCTTCTGTTGGTGAACCAATCTTTAACTCTGATATCATCTATCAAATTTTAGATGAACTTCTCCCAAAGACTGTGATGCACCAGGCAAAAGCAGTACTCTCATTCAACCCCAAAGACTACCCCTTCACCCTCTCAAGACAAGCCATTGACCACTTCCGCAGCAATGCAAACTTCGTTTTGCTTCAAGAAAACCACCAGAACTTCCTTGACCAAGTAATCGCATACGGTATTCCAATCAAGCGCATCGCAGCCCCCATTCGCAATGTTGTTTTGGTCATCAATATTCAGCATGAATCCAACCCTCAAACCTTCCGCATTGAGGGGCAGAGCGAGAAGCAATATTTTGCAGTGATGGAGGCAAAGCATTTGAAGACCTTCGTTTCTCTAGTTAATGGTTATCATTGGCCTCGAGCTTATGGTAAGCAAGTCCAGCCAATTTCACGCATTTCAATGCTTTTCCGCACCAACAAGAATCCAGTTATCCTCCCATTGCTTGTCGAGAGCATCCAAGGGATTCGAGGCGTCCCTTTCTCCCGAACACCTCTCACATTGACAATCAATGGAACAATCAGCGCTTCTCAGATCACCGAAATCACAAACTCGATGAATCGCTCTGCATTAACTCGGGAACAAGCATTCAATGAAGCCATTGCAACTAGAGAGCTTGGAGACGGATACCTCGGGCGGAAGAACTTGTTGGAAGCCGTACGACATTTCGCAATCGCCGCTCATATCTTCGGGGCCCATATCAGTATCTTTCAACCTGGGCCTCATCAAGGAAGTCATATCTTTATGGTTGAGTTGTGGGCTTCTGCTATGGAGGCACATTTTGGTTTAGGAAACCTAGAGTATAACATCAAGCTCGGCGTACAAGTCGACAATGATATCAATTTGTTGATTCAGCCCGTTTCGGTCGAAGTTCTGGCTCGGATTGTCAAGGTTATTTCAGTTGCGTGCTATCAAGTTGCGGGATCTGATGTCACGAGAGGATACAGAACTGCGTCAAGAATTATCGTTAGAGAGCAACAAAACGCTGATTCAGAAGAACGTCGTTTATCGAACCTACTATCCAACGAAACCAATCCCATTCTGAAGGTCCCAATTCAGATGTCACAAGCTCATAATTCGGGACGAAAAGTCCTTCTCCGGTCCCTTGCAGTAGAAATTGTTTCTATTTATGCCGCCTCGCTTCAGGAAATAGTGTCGGAAGCATGAAGCAAGACCCCTTGCATGGTTTTTTGGCTCTCATCCAGCCTCTACAACACAAGGATGTTTATGTTGGGGATATTCTCGCCGTGGGAATGAAGAATATCAAGGCTCTAATTCCAAAGATCACGAAGACCATGTTGAAGGAGCGTGGCCCACACGAGATTTACCGCGTCAAGGAGACGCTTGAAATGGACAGAATAAATAGGCGTACTCCCCCCAACCACGAGTTCAAACGCTTTCAGGCAGAATGCTTGGAAATCTTCTGGAAGTCCGTTCCGAGATATGCTCGTGCCTGTATCCATATGTTTGAGGGCACCAGTGAGTTGGAGGGATATCTTGATGCCAGAAACATCTTGGATTTGGCAATCAAGAAGGACCCAGGAAACCAGCGACTTGTTGCCCTGAAGGAAGATTGTCTTACGGGCTTCAAAGCCAAGGCTAGGAAGAACAAGGGGGAGAAGGAACGTAAACAGCAGGAGGAAATTACGAAGAAGGTTGAGAGCATGGGATTGAATAGAAGTGCGAATGAATAAGTGTCGATTTGCGCTCTAGGAAAGACATGAATGAGCTGTAGGCAAGTTACTCTAGGAATTCTTTGTACTTAGACTGGGAAATTCTTCTCGCACACTGCAATTTGATGTAAAGCACGAAAAGAATATAAGAACTCCAACCCGGCAAAGGAAGTTCAATTGCTAAGAATAAACAAAGTGACTTGTAGCGAAACCCGCGCAAAGTAGAATGAAATCAAAAATCCCAGCACAAACTCCAAAATTCTTGACTAATTTTATAAAACTTCAATCCCCTTGACAGCCCCTAAAGGTTTATAGGCAAAGAGGAAATTTGGAAGGAGCTGAATAAGATATTTTTGCATTTGTTGTATTCAACATCGTAATTGCTTTGGTGTCCTTTGCAATCCCTAGCTCGTAGATCTTAAAATCGCATCTAAGAACAAGAGTGAGTAAAGGTGTTCCTGTATTCCTACAATCATCCAACACATACCCTATTACTCCATCTGCATTCGTAGAGCGTACTACAGAGTCGATATTCACGCAAGCCCTACCCCGGTCCTCTCGGCCACTCTACCATCATAACCTGGCACGATTTTCTGTTCTGGGGTAAGAACAGGGGAATATTTGGGTTCTCTCACGCAACCCCTGGTTCTGTAAGCGTAGGCGTGCACGGGTTTGTAGATGTCGTTGGCATCCCCACTCAATTTGGATTGTTGCAATTGCCGCTGAGCCTTGTAACGCCAAATGGAGAAATAACCGTAAAGAACCTTTTGCTTGTTTGAATGTTTTCAATGGGGATGCGCACAGCATTGTTAGCCATAACTCCTTAAAGGAGATTCGAAACAATGCGACGCTACCCTACTCTAATTCTTTAATTCGGCAGAAATCTATCTTTACCTAGTATTATGTCTGGTTTTTTTATAAGAAATGCAAGTAAAACGCATGCTTTGAGTGCAGAATATAACTGAATTGGAGGGTCAAAGGTTTACAGACATTAGCCGACCTCATAAGGGGGGAGATCACAAAAGTTAAACAGGAGTTGTAGTAACTTAAGCTAGTTATTAAAATTGTTCCAAATGCTAAGAGTAGTTTCAAATAACAAAGGAAGTTACAAAAGCTAGTCACAGTCATTGAATTACAACCCCATCTCATATTACTTTGTTTAATTCTATTTCTCGATCTTTTTAGAGTAATTTCAAATAACGAATGAATTTACTGAACAATTATCCTTGTAAGTCGTACAATTCCAAAGCCAATGCTCGCTCCATTTCCTCAAGTTCGTCTACAGCTCACTCCCACGGCATATACTTGTTTCCTGCGAGCTATAATCCCGAGAAATCATTTGAGTCAAGCTATATTACAAACCCATCACCTCATACAGTAATTGATAAGTAGAAAACAGGAATTGGGGGATAACCTGTATAAGAGGTTGAGGAAGAGATGGAAGAACCCGGACGGCTCAAGAATCGTTTCTTGGTTGCTCTTCTGGTAAGACCCTACACTTCTTTAAGTAGTGCTTCATTCTCCACGAAAGACAACAGCAATTACACTTCTTCCTTGACTTGTGTTAGCAGCGGTGTGCTGGCAGTAAATTACTCCAGTAATTCTACCACTTTTTGTCACTACAATAAAATAAACAACGCGCACCAAATATTGAACGCGTATTGTTACCATCTTGTACCCCTGTTTCCGCCATCTTACAGATACATCTATGAAGCAACTTACAAAGCTAAGCGCTATTTACTCTACAACAACCACATGAAAACTTTTTATATTAAGTCCTCGCTTTCTAATTATCAACTACTTTAATTGAGTCATCTAGCAGATTGCACCACGATTTCTTCAATTCAGCAGATCTTTACTATCTCTCTAGATAACTCATAGGATATCTTAAGTAGCACATCGGAACAGCCAGACTTTGTGTCTGCGTGAGAAAAAGCTGGTCCAGAAATTGGGCTCAGCATGACAGGTCCCGGGACAATTAGCCGGCATCCTATCATCATCTATTCGCTTAACCCATGAACCAACGACTCTGACAGCATGTAGCATCGGGTCCAATTGTCTTGCGGGCTTGTATTTCACCATACCGGACAACTGAGGCTCGGTTTTGGTATTCATCATTCGCTCTAACCATATCTTCCTTCGACATATTGATGCGTTCCTTCTCGACGAAAACATACGAGTACCTCCATCAATAGATCTATGATAACTCCTTTATCCTTCACTAAAATTATTCCTGGGCTCGCGTATCAACCGCAAAAAGCCCTCTTCCAGAATGCATTGCATCCTCGCCTCGCCTTATCTGGATATAAAGTAGCAAAAAGAGTCAACGTCGCAATGCAGGTCCCTAAAATCGTAGCAATACTAATAATCGCACTCAAAGCTGCTTTAGACAGATTTTGGCTGTCGGGGATGGTAATTTGCGTGGGTAAAGTCGAAGGGGTGGATGAGGTATGCGAAGGTATTGGTGACGTGATGAAAGATGTTGGGATCTTGATGGTGGGCGATATGGAGAGTGTCTGTAATTGTGGTCTACCCCATTGGGTAGGAATGTACTGGGATTGGGTAGTTGGTGGCTCCGTTGAAGGGAGTAGTCTTCCCACAGCAAGTTTTGTAGGCGCAACCATCCAGAAAGTTGATGAATCGCTTGTTGTGGTATCGGTAAGGCTACATGAATTTGGGTGGGTGCGATTTGTGTTTCCACATTGCCAGAGATTATTGTCTCCACAGTAGGTCATGTATTTAACAGCTTGAAAGGGTGTCAGAACCAACCATTAATATCGAATAGATAATTGTACTTACCACAATTCGCAGTGCATTCAGGCGAAGAGAATGTTGGATCTGTGCAATATGCACCGTAATACAAAGGATCCTGTCCCTCATTCGCAACAGGCATGATTTGGCATACCCCATTCGATAGACACTGATCGCCAATAACGCAGCAGCTTTCAACGGTTCCATTGACACAGGGCTCCTGTCCAGAAACGGGCCACGCGACGGGGACATTCGGCGCAGCACTACTGGGCGGCCCAAAACAGCCAAAACATCCTCCGGGTGCGTGCCAGGCGGAAAAACTGAGGTAATTGACATGTTGTCCAAAAAAAGCTTTTGGCCGCGGAAGAAGGGAAATTCATACTGAGAGAGAATTGGGAAATCAAGTCATTTTAAGCGACAATATAGAAATATAAAGTATGTTCATCAACAAGGCTTTAATTACCTCCATGCGCGCATAAGGGAGAGCGGATCAAACTGGATCAGAGGATCAAGTTTAACACAAAGGAACTTGAATATAGTTACTGTATCACACACCCATTGATAGCTGGTTTGTCGTTGTGCGACTCGAATAAGGCAGAGCCTCGTCCCAATGCGGGGAAACTTTGAGCCGCCTAAACGCCAACTGTTGCACACTATCGTACAGACACTGAAAGGCGGCCTTTCTAAGTTGAGATATTAATAGAATAAACCTTAGGTTTTTAAAAGCTGTATATTCGACTGGGCGGTGTTGTTCATCTCGCTTCCCCTTTTCCAGTTGCTGTTAGCATCCCGTATGAGCTACACTCTAAATAAACATTATTAACGTACCTTGCTAGTAAATGTATTGTAACCAGAACTTCCTGCTTAAATGAATCTAATTGAAAGCATGGGGGCCAAGACGCATACTTGCCAACATCGACCATGCTCTAACCAACACACATGTGTACCATGTCAAAATCCAACGCCACCTCATGTATAACAAACACTAAATAAATGTCCATTTTTCCGATTCCCTAGAAAGTTAGATCCTGCCAGATTTCAAGCCACTCCCCAACTCTCCGCCGCCATTTCGATCCAAAAAGGGACATGTAACCACTACCTGTTTTCCCAAAGATAGTTTCATCCTCCTCCCTTTCCTCGAAACACAAAAACCGTAAAATACGTCGATCCTTTGCCCAGGATCCGGAGTAGAGATAGGCTCTTGAGGTTATCTTCAATGGCTCTTCTTGCGAAGTGATGACGAGGCTTTGTGATTCACCAAGTGTTTGAGGCGAGGTGCAGTGATGAATGCCTGACATTTAGAAGGGTATGCAAAGTTGAAGTAAAAGTTTTTGTTTCCAGTAGGAAGTGAGGCCATAAGGCAAGTAATTAGATGTTGACGAGCATGGCTATGTTGAAACAAGCTGGTGTTAAGGCGGACGACAGTCCTTGTGAAATGAATGGAGAAAATATCGATATTTGGAAACAATTTCGTGAAGCCTTCTGTAAAGATCCTGTTGGTATGACTTGGTAGTCATAAAGTGTGATGCAACAAGTGGTTGTATTCCTGTATCTTTGTTGCATGAAGAGTAAAGGTAAAGAGGTGTAGGATCCTGTGAGCTTAAGTATGTGAGTGGCAAGCCACTCACATGAGCTAAAGCACGTGGGTCAACTAGGCTGTCGTACAAGATGCTATTCACCAGAAATATGTAACGACAGATCCATTCCGTACTCGTACCTGTAAATACCCAGTTTATTAACCAACAGACGTCGTTCCCGCCTCGGGTCTTCCTAAACTCCCACTCACAAACACCACCAATATAGCAGCGTATGCAGCACAGGCAGCAAAAGCCTCCTACCTCTTTGCATTAGTCGCAAAGCCTACCCATGCTGCAAATGCAACTGTATGCCCCTCAATGAGGCCAAGTATTTTCTTCTCGTCAACAACCCAATACAAGTTACAGATTGCACCGAAAAGAAGGATTGCAGCTAGCATGAGATTGATTATGGCAACCGTAACTCTTAAATGCGCGTCGGAAAAATATGTTAGACGAGTATTTGTTTGCTGGATCTGGATGGAAATTAGCTTGAGAATGGAATGGGGGCATATCGAGTGTACTTACTGTGAAGATGATTGCAAAATAATGACGCAAGAAGGTTGTCACTTTATTTTCTTTTGCTTCTGAAGTCAGGACAGCGAGGTCTCTTCGATTTTGGTAAAGTTTGCTGCTATTCCCACCCAGCACGGGGGGAACCTCCCCTGGTTTCCTGTATCCGATATTACCAAAGACATTTCGGAATGCCGTGAAAGTTCTTGACGTCGGCCTATCCAATGATAATGATGTCTTTTCAAGAATAACTGCTTTTCCTGGTTATTTATTAGCATGCTGAGAGGCTTTATTGCAAGTAAGAAAGTTGCCCAATCATTTTCTCACTGCAGCGGGGTAGTTTGACCGATAAATTTATTGGAGACTTACTGTACTCTTCAATGGTTTTTCTGATATCCACTACTAATTGCATCCTTTCTTTCTATCTTTCTTCAGAGCTCGACAACCTCTTGAACTCGGTCCAATCCCAAGCACAAAGCTTGTTATCTCGGGACCCTCATTTATCCTCCTCGTCAAACTTTCTTTGTCGTGCTTCTAAATCAGCGAGTTCGCTCTGTAAGTATAGAATATTTCTAGCGGCAAGGCGGTCGAATCGGTGATAAATAGACGTGAAGTTATCCTCATCCGTGGCGATGAAGTTGCTTAGGTACGGAAACCCGTTGATATATTCCGGCTCGACAGAACCAAGCTCTACATCAATATCCATAATACTTACGCATTTGATGGTAAATGAAGAAATTTGGACGGACACCATCTCCATCAGTGGAATTGCCCAAAAAAAAATTAGAAAAGAAGATTTCAGTGTATTATCAGTATCTGGCAAAATTCTTTTTCTTCGTCAGGTAGTCTGCAAAGGTAGAACCAATTGTATCCCTTACATTACAACGAAACAAAAACTCATAGATATTCTAGGCATATGCGCACTCGCCACCATGCATACTAGGCCCACTTACAGTGAGTCTCGTCTGAGAGATGCCTCAAGTCAAGAGAGAAAAAATATCATTAAGAAAATAGGTTTCTATCGAAAGGCAATATGAAGGCTCAAGATGATTGTATTGCCCAAGGAACTATGGAGGGAGCAGAAGCTCCTATGGGTTGATTATAACAATATAGAGTTAAGGTCACATGATGCATATTTCAACGAGAACATTTCAACAGCTTCCAGGTTCCTTTCACCACATAGTGTATCCCAAATATAAAAAATTTAAAGAAAGCAAAAACACAACTTCCTCGTCTTCTCGTGTATAGAAACATGGACCCCCCAAAAATGAGACTCAACGTCGAGAGAAGATGACACAGTTGCACCATGAACAAAATTTTACAAGTAACGAATTCAAGAAACGATGTATACCCACCACTTCACTCAGTGAAACAGCCACAGCACCTTGAGATGTCAATTCTCACAAGCCCGCGAAACACGAAAACAGAAGGTTTCCTCGTTTATACAGTCATCGATAAGAAGATGAGACGCCACTTTCTCGTTATACACGCGCCTCAAACCCTGCCTTCATAATCTCTCTTGAAATTATCAGCCGCGGAAGAATACATCCTTAAGCAGCAAGGAAGAGAACCTCCTCTGTTGAATTTCGAATCCTCATCTACATCACCACTCAAAGCTTCAACACCCATTTCAGCCGCAAGACAACACACACCACAGAAGCACAAAGGAAGAGACCTCAAACGAAAAATGGTCATATGTTATTCGATTGAAAAAAAAAACAGAAGAACGAGTGGTATGCGCCATCGCTGTGCTCCACCCAAAACAAATAAAAGAATCCCCATCCAGTACCCCAAGTTGCCATAGTAAGTAGTAGCTCACAGTGCGTTGTATACCCATGTCACACACACAATTCTATCCCTGTACACCCAAAAAAAGAAAAATGAAGTCGAAAGTCACACACAAAAGCAAAAAGAAAACGAAGAAAGAGAGCCCGCAAAGCCATGCTGCAGTACCCAAATTCGAAGAAGGTATAAACAAGAGATTTGGTGGTTCGTGAGTGAGTAATCAACGGTTTCGATCCTCTTGTGGCGCCGGTCGTGGACTTCGTGATGATGAGCCGAGACTACTGGCGAGAAGACTCCGCCAACTACCCGATCGGGGCGCCCTTCGAGGTCGAGTTGGGGTCGTGGAGAGACCTTGTTCGAGATCCTCGTTGTCTGAGCCCGTGGGGATGGGTAGAGCCGATGATGCGCGGCTTCCACCTTCCTGGCTATCATCGTCGGTGTCATCATGATATGCGTCATATCGAGGGCTTGAAGGCGACCCTCGGGCTAAAGAACGGACAACGTCCCCTTTGCAGATAGGACACGTTCGTCTTCTGGTGGTCAACCAAGGTGTTCTAGGATCTTGTTAGTAGGCATTCCAAAAAGAAAGAAAAAAATTAATTAGAAAGGTAAACTTACATGCAGTCAACATGGAACTCGTGGCCACATGGTAGACTCATCACCCGACTGACTCCATCCACATATTCTTCTAGACACACCACACACTCTACTTGTTTTCCCATATACTTCCTCCATTCACTTGTGTGACTTCCTTGATGTTTTTCTGGTTCGGGGGAGCGTGGTGGTATTGGCGATGCTTGCAGAGGATTTGAGTTTACTCGGACAAGGTCGCCTGGTTCGGGTATTCCGGTTGTAGTTCGCGAGCGCGGGCGTGGTCGCGTTGGTGGGGATTGAAGAAGAGGTGTAGTAACTGAAGACTCGGTAGTGGTAGGTATTCGAGAGGAAGATGGAATAGGTGGTGAGGGAACAATGGTTTGATACGTTCGAACCGGTAATCTTTCAACCACCGATTTGGGTGCTCTCCATCGACGACGGCGGATTCTCGATCGAATGAGCAATAAGGCGTACACTACACACAAAGTAACCAGAGGGCTTACAACCAAGACGAGTAATGTATCGAGGAACGGACTAGCTCCACTTGTTGGTGTCAAAGTAACCCATAACCCTTCATATTCATCATCATCTGGGTCTTCATCATCTTCATCATCAGGACCAGGCGCGTGGGGCGGTAAAAATTCAACATCTTCCTCGTCATCCCCAAAGATAGTTGTTAAAAGTCCTTTTGACTTTGGCTTGCTCTCTTCTTGTGTTGTTTCCTCTTCATCCACTGGAGAATCACTCGTTCCATACTCACCACTTCCAGGGGTGATACTTCCACCTCTCAAAGATGGGACGTACTCTGGAATTTCCTGAAGAGCACCGCCTATGTGTTTTTTTCCTCCTGCTTTTGTTTGGTGAGGACTTTCATTCTTTGTATTGGCACCGTCTGATTTTGCCCCCTTCACAGTCGAACTCTTGCTCGCAATTTCTGGATCTGGAGAGGTTCCGACTAAATCCGGATCTCTCCAATCCTGTACACCAATGACAAAGTCGTCTCCAGCGGTTTGTTTCGAGCCCGTCTTCTTCTTTGGGGGATTCTTGTCCGATCCAGCCTTCTTTTTCGGCTTGGCTGTGATCTTCTTCGACCCCACGCTATCGTCATCCTTCCAATCGTCAACTAGGACCCAGTCTAACTGGCCACTGCTGGGCGGTCGACTGCTATCGGATTGTGAATTCCCCTTACTTGGCCCAAAAAAGAGGGATCTAAACCAGCCAGGTCTTTCTGTTTTTGTAGTTTCTGCTTTTTCCTCTGCTTTTGCCGCAGTCTTTTTGCTTGTCGCCTTCGTCGAGGCTCGAGAGGTAGAAGTTGGTTTTCCAACAGAACCCGCTGTAGGTGTGAATGTCGGACGAGAGCCGTGCTTCTTTCCAGTCTTCTTGGTCTTATCTGTGTGGTGAACCATCAAAAGAGGTCTTCCATTTTCGTCCAGAGTATCTTCGAGGAAGCTGCCTGGACCAATCAAGGAGGAAAGTAGGTGAGCGGTAGTTCTTGAAGTAAAAATTGACGGTATGGTAACATTTGAAGTGTCTCCTCTCGCATACATCTGTATCAAAGGTCCGCCCTTGGTGTCGTCGCCTACGATCAACGCGATAGCGCCTCTTCGTTGCGCCCATTTAACCTTCTCCAAAAATCCGCAGCCTCCACGGCTCAAGAGCACCACTTTTCCAGTAATCTCCGCCCCTTCTTGTATCGATTGAATATCTGCGTGGTTCGCTTTGGAATCGGTAGGTTGGTTATTTGTTTCCTTGGATACCGTAGAACCTGGCAGAGGATGATGAAGGTAATCGTCGGTGCCGTCGTTCGCGGGAGGGCCAGCTGAATTTCCGTCTCCATTCCCAGAATCACCCGCGCTCTTCCGCTCATCGGCGGGTTTGTTCCCCTCACTTCCACGTCCTTGGACCTTTGAACTGGCGGCGGATGTCGCAGATTTCCCGTCGCTCGTCTTGGCTCCGTCCCCTACCACGGCGTTCAAACTACTGTATGTTTCCCCTCCTCGCACATCACTACATCCTAGCTCGCCCTCCGCACCGGTGACTACTGGACCTTGTCGAATGCCATCATCTCCAAATCCACTCCCTATCCACACCTGGCCTTTGAGCCCGTCTGCAGGTAAAGGTGGTCCAAAGGCAGCTGGACGCGCCAGAAAAGCCGTCGAGTTTTCGTGAGTTAGGGTGATGATCGCATTTGGCGGAAAGAGAGAGAAGGGCGCCCGGAAGGAAAAGAGGGCAGATATGCCAGTCGTGGGCGATGTGGTAGATGTGCTCTCTATTATTGGAGGCGTCTTTTCGGATCGCAGAGAGAGAATGGTGAGGAACAAGGCCGTCACTGTGAAGACGGCGGCTATGATGATTCTTGGTGGTCGCATGATGTTGTTGGCGGACGGTGGAATTGCCGCACCAGGCACAAATCAGCTCCTCAGCTGCTACGAACCAGGGGAGGCCGCATCCGTCGGGGGAAAGGGTATAATCGTTTTAGAGTTTTTGAGGAGGAGTAGGAGTTGAGGTTGGGAGAAAGGGGGAGGGTTGTTGAGGAAGGGTCGTGGTGGTGAAGAGAGGGGAGTTCATAAGATAGTCGGTGCTGGTGGTTTGACTGTGGAGCTGTCTCAGGCTGTGCCATGCCCCAAAAACGATCAACGTCAGAATCCTAGAAGTGTGGCGTTTGGATTGACAACACACCAATTTGTTCCCAACAGGTCTGGAAAAAAGGAAGTTGAAAGAAGAAAACAAGTTGCGTGATAGTCGATAAATATCTTCAATTTTTATATTCGTTTCTTGCCTCTTTTTTGAGAGTGAATACCGAGTACTCGAGTATCTTATACGACCAACCATGTGAATAGTCCGGGGCTTTAAAGCGGCGGAGATGCGGGTCTCGATCGCATCTTCGGCTTACATTTACATTCCACGCCGAAGTCCTTTTTTCGGCCCGGTCTCCGTCTCCGTCTTCGTCTTCGTCTTCGGTCTCAGGAGTAAGGGCAAGAACTCTTCTCAACTCGCAACAACATATGACAATATACGACGGAGAACCACCAACTTATATTAGTATCTTTATTCTGCTAGGAGCCCTCAAGCCTGAAAAGAACCAATGGAAAGACCCTGTCGTGATCTGAGTCCAAAGGTCCAGGCTGGTGCTGCGGAAGTTGAGCTCAAATTACTCTACCACAAGCGTGGTAATCTAGTACTGTGTCATTTCTTGTCTGTCTTCACAATTCTTTTGATTGTTTATCCAACAGAGAGAAGATGGGGGCGTAGAACCAACACTTCAACTCTTGCAGCTGGAGGAAAGAAATAGTTGTTATTGGGATCAATGGCCTACAATTAAGGAGTCTGCCGGTTGGAAACTTGCTGATTGGAGCAGTTCAGTTATCCTCCAATTTCCCACCCCTTCCTAACAACGTCAATCCAACAATATCAACATACCTCAGCTTGTTCAGTTGTTGAAAGGATTTCCACCCAAAATAAATCCCCTACGAGTACCAAGTAGGATATAACATATAACACGCCAAGTTCAAATCGTCGCGTCAATGATTCAGCCACAGCCACCGATGCCATTTCCCCAACCTCCCCTCCAACTTCCGCCACAAAACTCAAATTTATAGCCCCTTTCTTAAGCATCATGGCAGGTCTTCTCAGTGGTCCGGTTAGGTGGCGCTCTCTAGATTTTCACAAGGAACATCGACGAGATCCTGGTCTCTTCCAATCGGGAGGCTGAAGAGGATCGAGCTTTGATGCCATCAATATTGAGGGCTACTACCGAGTAAGCTAGCGAACCACGCAGTCGGGGCCAAGTTGGCGAAATCCTGTTTTGGCAACTGATGGGATTTCACTACTGCATTATCGTTCATGATAATGGCTTTGATACCGCGAAAAGCTACTCCAGAGCTCGTGTCAGGGTCGAAGCTAGTGCTCCCAGCCATCACGATCTAGAATCAATACTCCTACAATGACGTTGTTTTGAGTCTGGACTGGTCCTTTGGAAAAGCTCCTTGTGTCTTTTATATCCCGCTTTGCTGCTATGTTTATTTGCTTATTTTGTGTTGTACTTCGCCGCAGACTTACATTCTTCTATATCCAATTATTGTTTCTCCTTTGTGTAATAATGAATATTAACGAACCTCGACATGGCGGTGGCTTCGTCATACCGTTCCTCAATACGGCTAAGAAGCATCGACCGAGTACAAGACCTGGTTCTGTGAAGTCCAATCGTGTCCCATTTCTCAATTGGATTCCAGACCAGGTGGGTAGTTCTTCTCTATTAGGAGTTACAAAATTGACACATTACAGGCACGAAATCATTTCGTTGCAACCAGCGCCGAATATGCTGGCACAACCCTATTTCTCTTCTTCGCTTATTCTGGCACGCAAGTAGCCCTGCTCGCGTCGCCTCCCAGTTCCGAGAATGTTGTCGGTACACCAAGCGATCCCTCGCAGCTTATGTACATAGCATTGAGTTTTGGCTTCTCCCTAGCAGTGAATGCTTGGGTTTTCTTTCGAATCAGTGGCGGACTGTTCAATCCTGCTGTGAGTTATACTATCTAGATCTGTAGACGAGGGACTGACAAGTTTAGGTTACTTTGGGGATGTGTCTTGTCGGGGCCTTGCCATATCTTCGTGGGATCTCTCTCGTAATTGCCCAAATTCTCGGTGGCATCACAGCAGCAGCGATCTGCTCGGCATTATTTCCTGGTCCTCTTACCGTGAGAACAAGTTTAGGAGGTGGAACTTCTGTGGTTCAAGGTCTCTTCATTGAGATGTTCTTGTCAGCAGAATTGGTCTTTACCATTTTCATGCTCGCGGCGGAGAAACATAAGGGTACCTTTATAGCACCCATCGGAATTGGACTCTCGCTATTCATTGCAGAGCTTACTGGTGAGCTGAATATTTCCATATGTACTCGTGATCAACGAAACTAATCTTGTAAGGCATCTACTTCACGGGTGGCTCAGTCAATCCAGCACGCTCTTTCGGACCCTCAGTAGTCGCGCACACATTCCACACCTACCACTGGATATACTGGATCGGCCCAATACTGGGTGCCCTCCTCGCGTCCGGTTTCTATAAATTCATCAAGATGCTCGAATACGAAACCGCAAACCCAGGACAAGATCGCGCACACGCAAAGGGCGAACATTTCAATCCCGACCTTGATACCTCCCACCATCGTGTATCTTTCGCTCCAGACGACTACGCAATGGAAGAAGGAACTTCCAAAGTAATGGCAAATGGTCGAATCGGAACACCACAAGAATATGGAAGCAAACACCGACCATTCAGTGATTCTCCAGCCCCACCACACCCGAATGATCAGTTCACAGGTCTGCATGAGGGAGGAATGCATGCTTCAGAGCTTGTCAAGCGTGGTCATGATAGTGCAGGTGCAGACAGTGATAATTCACTTCATGGAATCAATTCTAATCCTAGCACGCTTCATAATGGGAATAAAATCCCATACAATAACCCTTCTTCAAATAACAGCCCTGTCCTTCACCAAAGCGAGAAACCTATGCCAGCGCTTTACCGACCCAATTCGATAGAAAGGAAGCAACTTGGCAGTATGGCTGGCACTGCTATGGCTACGGGTCCTACTAGTGCTGGACATAAAGAATCCAAGAGTTCTCTTAAGCCTGGGAGTGCGGGTCAAGGTATCCCAGAGCCGAGACAGGAGAGGAGTGTGAAGGCTAATACTTATAATAATCGGAATATGATTAGTGGGCCCAGAGATGAGGCTTTCTTTGATAAGGAGTAATGAGTGATGGTTGTGGGGTTTGGTGAGACTTGTTGTACAGTACAGAAGAGAGCAATGGGCATGCGTTGACGTTTGGTTTTGAGCGTTACACGATACACGAGGAGTTATAATTTTTTTTTTAGTACCTTGATCTCAAAACGCTCTAGTTCGTCCTTTACCCATTAAAACACTGATGTGATCATTTTGCTTACTTCAAATACAAGTTGAGAAGCCCATTGACAAGTATATATACCCACCATCATCATCCACACTATGCACAATCCCAAGTTCTACCATCCCCTTACCAATCTCCACATATCAACTCTTGTTCACCTCCGCCAGCACACTCGGATCAATAAAACTCGCTAAATCCGCCCTCGAAACCCCCGCCCTCCCATCAGTCTTCGCAAGATACGCATCCTCCGTAACCAGAAACTCTAAAAGATCGTCCGGTAACCCCCCGGTCCACTTATGATCCACCCAAACATCCTTAACAACACCCGCATCCATCCCAACTTTATCAGCAACATACTGATACAACGTCTGCGTCGGACTCCGATAAACCTCCAACGTCTGATTCAACGCCTTCAAAAATGCCACGATATTCTTCCTTGTCGTCGCATCTGCAAGCTTCTCGGTTGTGGAGTAGAGACTATATACTTCTCTGTAGATAGATGCGTTTTGAAAAACAACAGAGTTAGAGGGCCCGAGAGCTTGAACACCAAGTTCCACCGCTGGTTCCCAAATCCCAAAGGCATCTACCTGCTTTCCCGTAATCATCTGCGGTAACGTCCCTGAAGCACAGGGGGTCTTCATACATACATTCCCCGACACAACACTATAATCCCCTCCCTTCAAGCCCACACTCCCAAGTAAGAAATTCACAAACACCGCTGCGCTCGTCCCAGGAAAGGTTCCGATTTTCTTGCCCTTCAAATCGGATAGTTTATTTACACCCGAGCTTTTACTGGCTACCAGGCGGTAGGGAACTTCTACTATTACGTAGATTAAGCGTAGGTTTTTGTGGTTGGCGTATTGTTTTAGGCCTTGGGTTTCGGCGTTTGCTGCTAGGTCTATGGTTTTGTCGGTTGGTAGGTTTGCGACGCCGCCCGAGGAGAGGGAGGCAGTGGTTGTGCCTTTGTAGAAATTTGTTATTGCGTAGGGTTGGGGGGTGTGTTCTATCCATTGGAGGGAGGTTGCTATTTTCAGGGCGGGAGTTTGAAGAGGGAAAAGGAGGCTGGAGAGAGAGAGGATGTTAAGGGGGTGTCTCATTTTGAATGATGGCCTTTTTCTTCGCCAAAGTAAAAATTGAAGTTGAAAGGAGATGAGGGGATATTGGCATATGGCATCTCTAGGAATCTTATATGTTTGATTTAGATTTCATGTGAGCACGGGATCTTGCGATCTGATATCTGCAGTGAGATTTCATATACTTTTCATTTTGCCTATCGAGGAAGTAGTGATTTGATTTGATAGTTGATGTTGGATTCCCCAAAACTTGGAGCATATCTTGGCATCTGCCGCCGGTTTATATTGTCGGGAAGTCGGATGAATGAACATGAGTGGTGTTTATGGATGGAGGCTGCGGGGTTTGTTATATTGCTTGCCGGCACTTACCAAACTACCCCAGAAACACTTGAACTTGTACCTAGGTATTTTTGAGTTTGAATGCTTTGATATTGCCAAGGTAGCTGGCCAGACCAAAAATCTGTAATAACCCCTGGTATCAATTTAAGTACCACACTCGATATAGATCAAGTAGTTGAGTTTTGATTTCCAAGCAGCGCAACATACGCTAGCACGTGCTGATTGAAATACCTACCCCGCATCACACCACACATCATACTATCATACATCATCTGAATAACAAAATTCCTCAAAAATAACATCTCAAAATCGAACCCACAAGAGTTCCAAAACACCAAGACGTCAAAATGGTCAAAGGAAAGGCAACAGCTACCGTCTCTGGACGTACCATCGCCGAGACAGATGAATATGAGATTGTAGAGGGAAACGTCTATGTTTGTCTTTCTCTTCCCAATCCCAATGTCTTTCCATAATATAAATGCAATTGCTGACACTCTGACAATCTAGTTTCCACCCTCGTAAGAATATTCCCAAATGATCAGATGGGATAAAAATCAAAGAAGAAAGACATTACTAACAGCAGAGGACAAGGTCGGTAAACATGTCATACCTCAGCAAGACAGATCATTCAACACACTGTCCCTGGAAAGGAGATGCCAGTTATTACAGTGTGAATCTCGATAGTAAGCAAAAAAACAATTAGATTTTCTCCGATCGCTCCCAAACTCGTTCAGGCATCGGGTAGCTGGGGAAAGAGGTGTAGAAAAGCGAAAGAGGTTAACTAGTGAATAGAAACCGAGTTGAAAAATGCTGCTTGGTATTATCCGACTCCCAAAGAAAAGGCGGGAAATATCAAGGACTATGTTGCTTTTTGTAAGTCTCCCTATTTCTTCAGTTTCAAGACCAAAAAGGAGGATGATGATGTAAGCTAACTCTTTGGGGACGGCAGACAAGGCAGTCGTGGAGGTCAAGAGCGAAAATAAACAATGATGGAGGAAGTAGAAAATGGTACAAATTGTATGAATTAATAGCGTAATGAAACTGCTTCGAAGGAACTTGGATTGAATATATCTTCAAAATGTCCCTCGACGGAAAAAACGACATTTTTTCCACTTCGTACTCCAAGGCAAGTTCTAGACTCTACACAACTCGGAAAAGTATGCATGAAATGTAGACAGAGATCGAATAAACTTATTCGCATGTGTAAGTTCTTGAATATTTCAATTGCGTGCGTGTTGTTCTTCTTTTGCTTCAAAATTGCGAAGATATAGCTCCATTTCAAAATCAGAATTTTTTCTCTTCTAAATCCACGCAACCCTGATTCAGCACTTTCTTCCATCAAAAAATGAACCATAACCCCAATACCAGGCAATCTAGAGTCCCTTTGGGAAGCTTTGGGGTGTAATTGGGATGGAAGGTGTTGGGGCTGTTTAGTGTTTGTTCCAAAGGTTTTAGGGACTGCCCTGCCTGAGTTTGATTGAAACGCGTCGCCAATTTCCAGGTCGCGTCCCCCCACCAACTTAACAAGTCTCTGCCAACGCACCGCAATCAGTACATCAACAGCATCAATTATGGACATCGATCCGGACGATCCGCATGGAAATTACAGCGATGGCAATCGCGCATTCTTACAGGCCTTTATGGCGCGCGGTCAATTGTCATTGAAAGAGAGCAAACCCATTCTCGCCGCCATCTTCTCCATCCAAGAAAGTCCGTATGAGGCTCAACCCCGCCTTGAAGATATAAACTAAAAGCGATCGTAGGGAAAGAAGTTACCGCCGAAGAAGTAACGGAAGAAGACTTCAAATCCTACATCTCCGCCGCGGCCGATGCCCTCTCCCCCCTCGATTACGAAATCCGAAGCACTCAAGATCAAATTACGAAGGCTAGGGTTTATGCCATCGTCAACAGTATCAGCGATCCGCTCACACAAATGGCAACAACGAGGACGGCGGAAGAAATGCTCTACGTGAAGCGTCTTCTAGATGGCATGTTCGAAGCGCACAACACGAGACGACGAGAGGTGATGGCTATCACCAGTTTACAGGCGCTCGAGAGAGGGGTTCTCAAGGGATCATCTAGGGCCAATGAGGTCGCAGAAGCTGCTTCGAATACAGATAAAGGCTTGACTGTTGGTGAGGCCGAGAAATTGTTGTCGAAATTAGTTTCAGAAAAATGGCTGGAGAGAAGTGCAAAAGGCTTCTACCGACTTTCCCCACGAGCTCTCATGGAACTGCGAAGCTGGTTAATAGACGCATATAACGAGGAAACAGATGATCCAGATGAATGGCAACGGATCAAATTCTGCGAGGCCTGTAAGGATATTATTACGATCGGTGAGAGATGTGCGGAGGTAGATTGCAATGTCAGGCTTCACGATATCTGCCAGGCTGCATATTGGAATTCGAGGCCGAATAAACAGTGTCCGAAGTGCGAAACCGAGTGGGATGGTAAACATTACGTTGGAGAAAAGGCGATTACTAGCACTGAAGAATATTTGAGGGGCAAGAGAAGAAGTGGTATTGGTGCGAAGCGGAATGGAGAGGAAAACGGTGACGATCAACGAAAGAGCCGGAGGGTTGTCACCGAAGATTCGGACGAGGAAGAAGATGCTGAAGGGGAGGCGGAGCCAGAGGAAGAGGAAGAGGCGGAAGAAGAAGAATGATGGATTGATTTTAGGTGGCGTTTGCTCTGGATTTGCTGGGGATTTATGGCGGGCTTATTGAAAAGGCGTTTGGGAAAATGGCAATATGATACCTTTGGTAGGAAAGCGCACCATAGTTGGGGAGGTGGAATTGAATGTGGAGCAGTTCGGTCGACAATCTATCAATCCCCAGATTTCATGGATATTTTTGACTTTGCAAAACGTGGGTCGATCGGGACGATCCGATTCCAACAAGATGGTATCGTGGATCCTCCCTTCCTCGTATGATTCCACGCCTTCATGGGAATTCGCCGTGTTACTTGTCGATTTTCGAATACTTGAACGACTTTGAAGCATCGACAACTTCAAATTCAGAGTTGAACTTCCACGCTCTCTTATTCTTATCTCGAGATGATAAGAAGGGTTCCTATCCTTTGGCTTCTGATCAGTAGGTACCAAGGAAAGTGGGATTCCTCATGGGAACTCAACACCATATCGGTCAGTACCTGATAACTCGGCATAAAATAGAACAGATTTTGGATTTTGGCATCTGATTGTGTGATTCGATAAGCTACATCCCTGGACTGAAGAGGGGTTCTGGGTGATAATTGGGCAAGTGCCGCGGACAGATCACCAGTCGTAATCAAGCCTGCCGCCCATAGCGGGTACAACGGTCAGGGGTTCGTGATGGGGCTTGTTGACGTTCCTGGACACCGGAGATTCGTATCGACATCAACAGACATGACATCTAGATCTATCCAACACCCAGCGATTTCTACAGCAGAAGAGCTGGAAACGAGAGGAACATTTGACGATGTTACGGAGTACATGTTACGAAAAAGAATACAATTCTTCCTGTTTGCCTCCTGCCTTCCAATTTTGAATGGGATCTACATCTCACTTTCCCTTCCCATTTTGTACGACGTCCAAGGATGGATGCATCTCGTGGGCAACTGTTCCAGGTGATTGGCCTTCGGGGATGGTTCCTGATTTGAGAACCCCTCATTTGCGTGCATCTGCCAAATATCGATCAAGATTCATATGAGGGCATGACGTTCACACCTGAAAAGATGTGAGCCACGATGTCAAGCTGGATAAGGGGTTACCTTGGAAGTTTGCCTTGCCTAGTCGCGTGCACTTTCAAGGGGCACCCGGGGTCGCTCTTGGATTGTTTGGTTGGAATTATCCAGCCATAGTCCGGGTGCAAGCCAGTCGCAACTTCCTATCCTGGTAATTTTACTCCTCTTTGTTTTTGTGGTATAAGTGCTGGCAACCCCGACCAACTCACAACTTCCCTTTTTCTTTCCTTGGTGCTCCCGTTTGTTTTGCTTGCTCCCTCCATGTATCTCGTCCGCCATGCATAACTTAAACCGCGCCGAATACTCTGCACTCCCGGTGACAGAGGATCGAAAGGATGAAGACGAGAATCCTGTGAAGGTCCCAAAACGACTGTTCGTATGGTTGGGCGCTCTTATCTCAGTCTTGCTATTGGCTATCGCATTTGTTGTTCTTGAGCGGGTCGATTATTCTGCTCCTTCGACTGAGTCTGTTGTCGATCAAGAGGCTACCAAATCCTTCCATGATCACCTGGCCAGAGCAGGTGGCGATGAGTATCTCATTGGGGTGGGCAAAGCCGATATCACTGGGTAAGAAATTTTAATTTCACTATTTGTATCAATAATTGCTAATATGTTTAGTCCGATTGTTGAAATCAATTTTATGGGATACGCTTCTTTGCCACAAGTCGGTGGGTTATTTCTTTCATTTCCCATATCCCAAGAGCTGGCTTTCCCGGTCATGTGCAGTGGATCATATTCTAACACGAGATATTAGGTACTGGTCTTCGTCAAAGACTGTATGCTCGAACGTACATAGTTGGAAGCAAAACCACTCCAACTGATCGTTTCGTCTACATGGTTATTGACACAGCAAACGGAGATACCGCCATCCGAAATGGTATCTTGGAAGGCGTTGCAGCTCTTGGATCCGGCTATTCGATGTACGACACTTCAAATATTGCCGTCACGGGAACTCATTCGCATTCTGGTCCTGGAGCATATATGAATTATCTTTTACCGCAAATCACATCTCTCGGGTTTTCCCAGCAATCTTATAAAGCAATCGTGGATGGTTCAGTTCTTTCCATCAAGAGAGCTCACGAGAGTCTCGCCCCTGGATACCTCGATTTTGCTGATACAACTGTCTCGGATGCCAATATCAATCGGAGTCTCTTCGCTTATTTAGCCAACCCAGCTTCGGAGAGAGCCAAGTATACCGACGATGTTGACAAAACTATCACGATGATGCGTTTCAAGCGTGCTTCGGATGGCTTGAATACTGGAATTTTGGCGTGGTAAGCCATACCCCTTTGTTCAGAAGGCAGTATGCTTACAATCACAACAGGCACAGTGTTCACGGAACTTCTATGTTGGAGAACAATACCCATGTTACAGGAGGCAAGTTTATCGAGGGATCTCCAATCAAATTACCACTAATTCTAAGTAACAGACAACAAAGGCCTAAGCTCTTATCTTTTCGAGAAGGCTATGGCTTCCGATGTGACAGCTGCTCCAGGTTTCGTAGCTGCTTTCAGTCAAAGCAGTGTTGGAGACACCACACCGAATGTCCTTGGCGCTTACTGCGATGATGGATCTGGAACCATGTGTACTCTTGAAAATTCCACTTGCTCTGGTACTAGCCAAGCTTGCCACGGTAGAGGTCCAGCTTTCCAGAAACTTGATCTCGGTGTTTCAAGTTGTTATGAGATCGGACGCAGAGTCTACGCAGCTTCGAAAAGCCTCTATGTAAGTTTTCCCTTCGTGACTACCAGCTCGAGGACCACAAAACATATACTGATCATAACTTAGGATAAATTTGATAGTGCCGCGACTCCAGTCAAGGATCCCAGCGTCAAAGCCTACCACACTTTCAACGATATGAGCTTTTTCAATTTCACACTTCCGAGTGGTGCGACCGCACAATCGTGTCCAGCTGCACTTGGGTATGGATTTGCTGGAGGAACTACGGATGGACCGGGAGCTTTTGATTTCACCCAAGGTGATACTGATACCGATCCAAAGAACCCCCTTTGGGTTGTTGTCTCAGGCTTGCTTAGAACTCCCACAGCAGCACAGAAGCTTTGCCAGTCCCCAAAACCGATCTTACTCGATGTTGGAGAGATGGATGTTCCATATTCTTGGTCTCCAAATATCGTCGATATTCAGAGTTTCCGTGTCGGTCAATTCATTATGATTGTCAGCCCCAGTGAAGCAACAACAATGGCCGGTCGAAGATGGAAGGCCGCTGTTGCAGCAGCTGCCACTTCTATCACCACATCAACTCCAAAGGTTGTTATTGGTGGACCCGCAAACACGTACGCACACTACGTCGCCACGATTGAAGAATATGGCATTCAAAGATACGAAGGTGCTTCCACACTTTATGGTCCTAATGAACTCGAGGCCTATATCTACCTCTCTAAGCAAAACCTTCAATATCTGGCCGCGGGATCAACCACCAAGCCACCAGCTGGTCCAACACCACCAGACAATCGTGCAACGTCCTTGAACTTAATCACCGGTGTGGTATACGATAATCCAATAGAAAATAGAAAGTTCGGAGACGTCATCACTCAACCAGCAGCTTCTTACGCTCGTGGTGCAGTCGTCAATGCAACATTCGTAGGCGCTAATCCCCGAAACAACCTCCGTCTCGAAGGGACTTTCACTGCTGTTGAATTTTCACAAAATGGAAATTGGACCACGGTGAGGGATGATAGCGATTGGTTTACATCGCTTACGTGGTATCGCGATGATGGACTTCTCGGGAGTAGTCATGTGGATATTAGTTGGGAGACGGAGAGTTATGCTACTCCTGGGACGTATCGGATTCGGTATAATGGCGATTCAAAGACACCGTTTACGGGGGAGATTAAGGCTTTTACGGCTGTTAGTAATAGTTTTACTTTGGCCTAAATGATATGGGCTTTTAGGGTTCTTGGTGTTGGGTCGGTTTGGGATGGATGGCAGGATGTGCAGTGCAGGAATAGGTATGGTTATTTGGGTATATTACATAAACAAACATGCTATGAGTAATGAATACATTTTAATAATACTTAGTACTAATTACTCTCCTTTGAATACGCTGGCAGTTTTTCCAAACAGATCCTCACAAACGCTCCAGTTGGGAAGACTTCTAAGTGGTCGTTGGGGAGCGGATGCGATCTTTCAAACGACGCAAGCAATTATACCGGAGGGTTGAACGGAGTTAGTTGCGCGGTAAGCGGATTTCATTTGTGGTATTTCAGGTCGTAATATCAACACAGATCTCGGTTTTCATCTCTTGTAAAACTTTCCCATTCGATAGGCGAGTAGTTCCACGAAAGGGAATAGATGGGTAAGTGGCAATGCGAAAGTGGCTGAAATCACCTAGCTGGTTTTCTCTCTCGCGTTACGCCTCAAAAGCTTCTCTACGAAACCCAAAACTACAGCAACAGGTCACAAAATTTCTGGTTCTATCTTTTCCCATCTTATCGCATCCCAGTTGTCTTTAAAGAGCCATTCGATATCATTGTCTCTAATCTCGTCTCCTTCCTTTACTTGCTGGTGTAACTGCTCTGCACGTTTCCGCAACGAAGACTTTTGCCAGAGAGTGATAACTTTCCCACATGGCAGGACGCGAGCGGGTACATCAAGTAGGGTAGGGTGTTTGGACATATAAAATGGCTTGCTACGAGGCTTCACAGCGTATCAGAAACAGGGCAGAACAAAGCAATTATGGACTCAGAGCAACATAAATTCCGGATGCTTTGGTGCAAGCTTCCCACAGGATTTCCTCCAAGTATGTTATTGCATAGACTATACGGCCTAGATCTCTGAAAAGGAAACTCTGTGTGGCACTTTGCTCCTTAGGCTGTAAGTCATCTAATGAGGAAGTTTCTACAATGTTAGCATATGGCTACTATTGTTGTGTTGAAGTAGACATACGTTCTTGATGCTGCCCATGAAAGGTTATTTGGTTCTGTCTCTGCGTATGTTTCTTTTGCAACTTCTGGTATATTTTGACGTGGTCTATAGTAGACATCCGCAAAGTACCTGGATTGAATGGCGGTAAGGGGATCTTTGGTCTCCTAGAGCTTTGCATCTGTTGAGCATTCATTCTGAGAATGTCCGATAGTTACTTCCTGGGATGGTGATCATTAACATAGCCTTTATGCCCGTGGTGTTCAATTCCGAATTTTCTCGAGGATGCTAGTTGCAGGGTAAAGATAATGCTCAGGTAATTGTTTGGTTCTTGCTAGGGTTTTGAAAACGAGGCTGTTGGAATCGGCCATCCTCGTCCAGTAATCAACCCGTATCACGGATGCAGCTGCAATCATGAGCTGTGCAGAGATCAAAGGTTGCCACAACACCTACTCATTAACATAGGGTAGAGAGCAGAAAGAAAAATACGACCACCTGATTGCTTCCGCCATTTAACTTTTTCTTCTTTCCCTTGAGCGAAAATCATCTATCGGTATGAGAACATGTTCAGCAAGCTGGGCAACCCGTCCCCCAAACATCCGCGCGGTGGAAATTCTTCTAAAAAAAGAAGCATTTCATCTCTAATTCAAAAATCCTAATGCAAGGAAAGGAAAAGAGTTCGAGGAGAATGTGAACGTTTATCTCCGCAAGGTCTTTAGTCACAAGCCACCTTTGGAGTACGAGTGGCATCATGCAACCAGCGATGGAGACGTTCTCGTATGTGGCCCTGGATTTGAGTCAAACAAACTAACAATGGGACAGGTACGCTTCCGCGTGAGTTCGAAAAAAGGCAGCACAAGCCTTAGCTCGGCTGGTGAGGACCTCTGTACGCGAATATTTAAAAATAGAGGACAATATCTCGATCTCCTTACCAATGATTCTCTTCTTGGGGTATCAGCATGCTGCAAGTCGTGGGAGGAATTTTTCACTAGGGCTTTCTTCACCGCTAGTCTCAAGCAGGGACCTACCTATATTTTAGACGTGCTGAAGGTGGATGACAACATAAGTTACATTCCTGTCTGGTAAGAATATTGCTGAAGTATTTCCTGGAGTCTAGCTAACAATCAATGGGGACTTCTAGGGCGATGGTACTCTCATTTATAGTATTCACAGGACTGAATTTTTCCATCTTTACTAGTGGTGGGCCAAGCAACTGGTTGGAAAGTAGCAAGATTTTACTCACGTCAATGACTGTAGAGAATTTAGCAAATTTCCTTGAGCGTTGCGGGGTACGTTAAATGGTAGATTGCTTGCGTTCCTATCACTTACAAAAATAGCATTGCTTGAAAGGAAAACGTGAGAAAGTTCCCAACAGATTGACAGAAGAGGAGCTTGACTTTAAGACAAAGATGGATACTCAGGAGCTAGATCAACAACTAAACTAGACAGTTGAGGCACTAGAGACGTATTGCAGTTTGCCTTGGCCCTATAATGTTTCAATTGACTTTGATGACCTGAGTGTTAGACTAAAATACATTGCATGATACGGTATTGAACCTAAGGAGACTTAAGAAAGTGCGCAAGGCCTTGTTCAAGGTAGTGAGAGTTGCTGCCGAGGTTGTTGTATTGAACTAACAACTCTTGTGGGTGCTTAAACAGAAGAGGCTTGAGTCTCTTACTCAGTTTGCAGGTTGAACAGGTGGGATTGCTGCCTTGGCTTGGACCTTCCTCAATGCTTTTACATTTATATTGGAGGTCACTGGCGTTGGTCTGGCACTAATGTCCACGTGGTTGGCCTCTGGCCCTATAGCACTTCAAACTACAACAGTTGTGGCCTGTGCTAATCCTGTGGTGGCTTTTGCTGCTACTGGTGTGGGGCTATATTATTTAAAAATAGCTTATTGCGATTATAACGAAAAGGTGCGACTTTAAGGTTCAGTAAAGTAGTACAAAAATAGTGAGTATTTCTGTGACTGCATTAAATGGCGGCTAACGCGACCAACTACTTAACAGGAAAGGAACTTGTAATCTATGCCTAGAGTGTGGCAAGCGACACAGAGCTACTGCTGAGCTGGGTCCATTGTACCAAGGCGATTGATCCAAGCAAGTACTTGACAACTGAGACTGCAGATAAGATGAAGGATATCGTTGAGCAATACGAAAAGACGAAAAGGGAACTACGATAGAAAAATGGGAAATTCATTAAAGAATATTTGCAATAGTAGAGAGAGACGTTGAATTCTATTCAGAAAAAACTGAGGGAGGTTGAGGAGTGTAACGATGATTTCTCTGTGGGTGAAGATTCTGACTAATTTGGGTCCCCAATAAAACAAAGTCGTATAATTTTCTCTCAATCCCATACAACCATTCATTCATTCAAAGTTGTAAATAAATATGATTTTATTTCAATTTGACAGGTTTGTGCCTACTTTGGAGAGAAAGTTTTGTTACTTTTCTTAATTTAGTTTCTTTTGAGTCTCTTGAGATCCCAGCTGCTTGCTCCATATACAATTTCCTTCTCCCAAACTAAGGTTAGCTCCTGCCTTTTGCAAAAATGTGTCCTCGCTTCCTAGTGACACTAATGCCAATCAAGTTCCGGGTTCCATTTTAAGCTAAATCTCTTTTTTCCGCGTCAATGGGTCGAAATTTAATAATAGCAAGGCTGAAGTTTGTTGAGTCTTTACTAAAAAGATAGTATTCGCCTCCTGTAAGCGCGAAATATTTTGTCTGGCCATCTCAGCACGAAATTTTCGGAACTGATTGACGAGATCTGAAATATTGAGGTTCCCAATTTCAGCCACATGGAATAAACTGGCGGGGCATAATGGGTCCTAATTCGGAGGTTGACCAAGCGATTTAGCAATTCCTTCGCTAAAAGTCGCAATTCCAGATCGAACAATGTATTGGCTTGCTTCATGAATAACATCCCAAGGAAGAACCTATCCACCAGACACCATTTGCTTTGTTCGGCTTCCCAGCGTGATCTCTTGAATAATTCAAAATCTTTCCTGCGATGATCTCGAAGTCAGTATTGCCCTTTTTAGAAGTATGTTTAAGGAACATGAGGAGGAAATAATGTCTCTAAAACGACTTAAAAGGGGAAAAGAAACCCGGAGAATACCCAAACAATAGGATCGGTTGAAAACTGGTAAAGGGCAAGAAATGAAGCATCCTGAAGTGAACGCAGCTTCTCCTGTAGATCAACTACCCATGAGACCCATTGACGATCGTAGGATCTGATCCCCTCCAAGGTTTCTTCTGGAGTAGACTTCCTCCGTATGACACTGGCAATTCGGCCTGAGAAATTATGGTGCTAATTCAAGATATTGCTGCCTCAAGCCAGAGTGACACACTTCCACACAGGCTGCGCCAGTCTCCAAGTCGAGATATCCATCGGTCCAACCAATTGCACCCTTCTTTTCACTTCTGATGCACCGTCCAAGCCCTCAACAAGCATGATCCAGATAATCGATGGCGGGGCCTCCATCGGGCTATCAGTTGGTGGCCAGAAACTGGGACTGACAAAGACGAACTCCTGTTCTTTTCCTTTGCCCTCCCACGCTAGATCCAGCTGTACATGGCCGATTGGCGTTTTAGTCGACGGCGAGCGGAATCTATAGTAGTTGTGATATTTGTCTTTGTCCAATGGATGATACTGTTTGTGGTAATCCAGATTAGGCTCAGTGTCGATGAAGAGTTTCGCGCAGCTTGTAAAGAAGCGAACGATGTGGCTGAGAGGCGGCATCGTGCTGGGGTCATGTTTGAACACTGGCATTTTACGAGGAACGTAGTCTTCTTCACCAGGATGACCTGGGAGAGCCCAGATATGGCCTAATCGCGCTCGTTCTCTGAAGGATCTGTATTGTGCTTGCCAATCCCCAGCTGGCTCCACGTCAGAGAGGCAAGAGAGGGGTTCGGGTAGAGGGTCTTGTCTATATTCAGCGGCCTCTGGCGGCTCAGGTTTAGGAGATTTCTTTGACCCAGGCTCGTGCTTTGGTCGCCTGATGACGGGCTTTGCAAAGGCCCATGGTTGCGTATACGAGCGTTCCGTAGGCGTGAGCTCATATGCTCCGGTCTGCTCGTTGAGTTGATGGAAGTGCCAGTCAATATTCCAGATGTCTGATGCCTGCGTGAGCACTCTGCCAAAGTGAACCTTCGAACCTGTATTGCCTCTCCAGCTAGCCCAACTCCAGCTTGGAAACTGTGGCCGGCGATACCCTAACTTATGCTGAGATTGTGACCATGTCATACCACGCGCAAAATAGTATTGTGGGACTCCCCAATGAGCAGGCCCATACTCCAATTCCATGGATTTAAGGATGCCACTAAAGGCGCGAATGGAGTCGCTCTCGAATGATAGTTGCCGCTGAGTATATACTTCGACGAGAAACCAGAAGTTGCGTCCAAAAAGCTTTTGATGTGCTTCGTAGGCTGTATATCCTGGCTGCCGCCGACCTTTGAAGAAAGGACTTGCCTGTTCCGCGATAGAGACTGAACCATAATTGTGCTCTCTTAATTCCATAATGGTGTCCTCAAACCATGTCGTTGAAGTGCAATGGTAAAAGGCCTGAGAACCGGTGAAGACCAAAAGACGTCTTGAAAAGACTTTTTCTTGAAGACACCATGCTCTACTCTCCCAGCATGAATCGCTAAGCGCTTTGCCAAATGTGCGTTTAGCGCTGATATACGTCTGGGTGCCATGTTGGAATGTCACTTGTGGAGGGTCCCGAGGGGCGCTTATACCCGGAATACCACTGTCAGCATCGCTGACAATGGTCAATATTGCGGAGCTGTAGATCGAGTCCATAACATTCATGTGCTCTACTAACTGGTCTTCGTTATCCTGCAACACACACAGGGCATCGATCCAGAGAAAAGCGATATTCAGCCACTCGGCTACGCGAAGAGTGTCCTTGAAAGTCCGCGGTACTTCTTCCCTATCTGACGATAATGCCCCGGGTGTCGAAAGCTGCTCCAGGCTCTCGACGGTGAGGAGGAGACGCTTTGCACGGCCCCAGACGTAACTTAAGGCAGCGTATTCGTCTTGGTCTTGAGCCAAAACAACGCATTGTTTTTGGACGTCAATCAACCGAAAGTGGGAAATTTCTCGCCGTGGCTTCGGCACGCAGTCTTCATTACCCCCTTCTCCCCATGATGTTCGCAGTTTCGGGGATTTGTCTGATTTGATGTGCTTTGCGTTGCAGGTTTGGAACCATTGCTGGATCAATGGTATATCGACTTCTGCCGCAATTGGCCTACCATGAAATATCTGCGAGTGCAGTATATTGTTCCATGATAGATGGTCCGGCTGTGCCAGTGGAAGAATGAACGTAAAGTCACCAGCACGATGGGAACCAAATTGATCCTTTTCCTCTCTCCTCTTTCTATACAGTCTCAGCATCGGCCGATGATACCGATCATACTTGGAATACGGCTCCGCGGGACGATTGCCCCATTTAAATTGTTTATCGTAGTCGTCGCGTTCCTGAGGCGTAGCGAGTGTGCCGCTATGCTTGGAGCCAACCAGTTGTGATTTTAGAGTGATAAAATCTTCATCTTCGTAGACCATCCACGGGCTAGCATTCAACGTCTTGACAAGGAAGTTGCAACATCGACAGTGTCTAGCGCTAGCTTTGAGATCGCTGATATGCCACAGCCACTCCGCTATCTTGCCGTTCCTTTCATCGCGGAGGAAGTCTTCTGGGTTTATGGTGTAGCCGAAGCTAGAGTCATATATGTTAATCCAGCCTGTCCCATATTCAAACGGCTTCACTGGTTCGCACCATTTTTGCAGGACATTTTCGCACTTCGTACAGTAATTGTACGGCAGCTTCACGACCAAAGACGGTAGTCCAAGTGCTGGTCGGCTGTCCGCTGTCATCGCAATGAAGCTACAGCGTGTGTCGCGATAGACTCGCGACGTGAACGATGTGAACGATGCGAATGGTGCGAATGCGGGAGAAGGCGACTAGAGGATTGTAGTTGCTTGCGATTGAAAGGGTTGCCACCGGATAGAAAAGACCAAAGAAGGCGCTGGCGAAGAGGATGCCCCTCAGCTCCCCCTGAGCTTGGTGCAGTTGACTCATAAGGGGCTCTGCTCAGGTTAGAGCAGCGAGTGCTCCGGTCCAGCGGCTACGATCACATGAGCTGATATTTTCATTTCGAACCTCTCAAGTCAGAAAGATATTCAACAGTCAGTCTCACAGAAGGAAGTAGCAATGCAAGATGCGTACTGATCTTTTCCTCTGGCTCATCCGGTAATTTGTAGTCCATGGAAGAATGTTCTAAACTAATCTCAACCATGTCCTCCAAGTTTGCGGGTCCTATCATGACTTGATAAGATAGTGATGAGACGAATCTCATTTTTCGTCGCGTCAATGGGCCGGAAGTCCAAGTTTGAAGTTTATCGGGCCTTCGAATTGCTTGTGAAAAAGAAAGAAATAAAGAAAGAGAAAGGGATTTCAACAACCAGATTTAATGGACAAATGGGGCAGCGCCTTTAGGGTTGAAAAGAAAATGGGGGCAATAAGTGGTCCCCAGGTATTGAATGTAAGATAGCATCTTGAATGATACAGCAATAAAAGATCTTGAGTTATTGAGTAAATATCTAGTGTGACAGATAAAATCAGCAATTTATAGGATCTCATTTCACGAGGGTATACAGGTGTACCTTGATTTGATTGTTGAATTAATCTCAGCGCTTATTAAGACCTCAAGTTGAGGGGGTCAACAATCTGAAGCCTCGAGGCATCTTCAAATTCTCCAGCAGCAAAGCTATGTGACGGGCTTCAGCACCTTTTCGCTCCTCAAGTATCGCAATCATATACCTCAATCCCTCCCTCCCGCACGAACAGCCAGGTAAGGATGCCAACCCCAGACTCGAATGGTAATGTGTGATAGATAGAATGCAGTAGGATGATTGACACGAGAAAAATTTGGAAAAGCGATCGTGATGGACGAACTTTCAAACACGCGAACGAACAACGATGTGCGGAAGAAAGAAGGTAGCGATGCGACAACAAATGTTAATAGAAACATGGAGAGAAGACGTGCAATTGAAGCCGGGAAGGATATACAGAAAACGATGCCTCAAGGTAAGAAAACCTTTAGGATCTTACTAAATAGTTGTGTGTTGAGGCGCCTCGGACGCCCACCCCCGCGATTCGTTTTCGATGATGAAAAGGTGTATATATGGGGATGGGGAGAGGGGTTACGAACCTGGAACCACGGGTCCGTGCGATCAGGGCATTTTGACACTTTTACAACTTTACCGACTTTTTACCCCTCCAAAACACTACCTACTAAAATGCCCCCTACTATACCCCCCCTCGACGATTGGCACCACAAAAAGGGCGACGAGATACCTACAAAGCATAAGGAGGCTATGCGCTAACTACATTGGTATGGGAAGGTCCCTGTCTGCGTCCTACAACAGCGATACAAGTACCCTTCTGGCCAACCTCTTGGAGAGAGTACAATACGCAAAATCCTTGGCTACGCAGCCCCAGAACGAGCTCGCACACATAGAGGGCCTAGATACCTGTTATCTGATGGAGAGGTCGACGAAGTTATCTTATATTGCTCGCAGAGCTGGGAGAACTGTGTCATGAACTGGGGCGCGGTGAGGCAGGAGATGGGACTCTAATGCTCGGTTCAGACCCTTAAGCGTAGGATGCACCAACGAGGCTACTATTGTTGCGTAGCCTGCCAGAAGCTATACCTGAAGCTAGTCCAAGTTACTTCTCGCTATCTTTGGGGTCTAGCACATATATTCTGGCATATGGAGTGGCTGAAGGTTCTATAGAGCGACGAAGTTACTTTTCTTGTAGGAGGACGTACAGTAAAGCAAAAAGTAACTCGGAATATCAACAAAAGCTGCTCTGAGCGGTACTGCGATAACTGTACCCAGCATCAGTTCCACCGCGGTCATACAACTCCTGTCAACGCCTGGGGCGCTATTGGTTATAGCTATAAATCTCCCCTTGTCTTCCTCGATGGCCATGGCAAGAACGGCGCCTTCCTACAACGCGACTACCTTACACAACTCTTAGAACCCTTTATCCAGAAAATCCTCGAGGCCTTTGCGCTAGTCACACATACTCTTCGTCCTTTAGCAGAGCCTCTCTTTATGGAGGATGGAAACACAGCACATGGGCATAAGTCAACGAACAACAGCTGCGCTAAATTCCGTACAAAACACGGAATTATATTAATGCCACATCCCTCTACATCACCGGACATGAATCCTATAGAGAAGTGCTGGCGGTAGATAAAACAAGCCCTCCATAGACGTTCCCACCAACCTACTACTGTAGAGGAGATGCGCCAAGCCGTGACCGAAGAATGGGAAAAGATACCACAGGATTGGATAAATAAGTTGATTTTAAAGCAGGAACATTGGGTTACTGTACTTGTAAAGCGTCATGGGTGGTCTACTCCTAATTAAATTAAGTCATTATTTGGTAATTTAATAAAAAGTGTCAAAATGCCCTGATCGCACGGACCCGTGGTTCCAGGTTCGTTATACTCTGGAGGTGTCGAGAGTCGCGCCTCGAGGTCGATGTGAGAGAGGAAGAGCAACCCCCTCAAAACGACCTCGCAACTTGACCTCGCACTTGAGATCCGGGGGAAGGAGCGACATCTGTTTCGCGAGGTGTCGAGGTCGTTGTCGACCACCTCACCTCGCGCGACACCTCGACAACCGCACAGCAGTCTGGCCCCGCGCACTCCCTTCGCCTGTCTCGACAACTTCACGGGTCGCTCCTCCCCTCCTCAACCTCCATGTGGCACTTCAGTTCGACACTCCCAACCCGTTTTGTCCAAGGAAAATGTATAAGTAATCATGGCCATTATTCTTATTAGGCTGGCAGCAGTCTCTCCGGTGAGCTGAATTGAATTAACCAGGCTTTAAATTATTTTTCTCAAACCGTTCATGGTTTCATTGTCTCGTAATTGAATTCTTTGGCTGTGTACCCTCAGGTCGATATGTCTTATTTCCTATTCCAACATTCTAATGCTCTGGTTCAATCCCAGTCAGAGAACCATGAACTTTTCGTCTTTTTTTCATCTTTCGAGTGTTTTTGCATCTATCTGACTCAGCATGACGTTATTCAGCTGGAGAGATATTCCAAAGAATCAATAACCATGAGTATAAGATGACCAAACCCTCGAACCTGCACTGGAACTCCGAGCACGTTCCAGCGATTTTCGGAATTTTTGGTGGTTTGAAGTATCTGTAAAGTGTTTATACATATATACTCTTTAGAACTTCTAAACTTATTAGATACCTAGCTTTTACAAAAACTTCATCATGTCTCCTATCCTAGCGCCCTCGCTTAACATTCCTTCCCCAAAGAGTATCTGCAGAGTTTCAATAATCGATACATCATGTCGTATAAAAAACCTTCATCTTTCATGCTCATGCCCTCTATCCCTGGTCATGAAACTGTACTTGCTCCCTCTTTTCTTCTTGAAAATGTTAATTTGAAGAGATCTGTTCTATTTGATTTGGGACTGAGAAATGACTGGGAGAATGGGTCGCGAGCTGTCGTAAAAATGATCAAAGACTCTGTGAGCTTACATGGTTTTTCGAACATTTCTTAAGTGATCCCCTTAGGGCGTTGTACTAGAAATGAATGACTACAAAGATGTGGCTGATGTGCTAGAAGAGAACGGAGTCGACCTCCAGTCTATCGAAGGTGTGATATGGGGCCTAGTTTTCACGAAGGTACATGTAAGTTGACATAGCTGCTACTCGCTAATGTTACTCAGCCACCCCCATACCCCATATCGGAAACCCAAGTAAGATTACTTTCCTACCCTCAACATCTCATTATAGGACCTGCTTTCAAAGAGACCCTACTTCCCGGTTGCCGGTTGCCCTCGCAAATATAGAGGCACGCATTATGGAGAGTAATTACGTGTTTATTCTCTATTTCTATCCTTATTCTAAGCCTATCTCAAAACTCAATAGGGGCAGGAAAATATAACAGATAAATTTCGAGAATGATGCTGGGTGCTTGATGATACGATACGGGGCATTCGACTATTTTAACGATAGAAGTTTCTATCTTCTAGACGCTTCCGGTCATGATATTGGTCATATGTGTGTTCTAGTGCGCACAACGCCATGAACTTTCATATTCCTAGGCGGTGATGCCTGTCACTACATAGCGGAGTTTCGGCCAACAGAGTATTTACCACTCCCAAACCATACTCCGCATTTCAAATACCCCTCCACGGCTCCATGCCCTTGCTCTTTCTTTGAACAGATCCACCTAAATAAGAGTCGAACGTAACCATATTACACAATCGTTGTTTTCCCGGACGGACAATCTCTTGCCATCGATGTCGAAGAGCGTATCGAAGTATTGTGAAGATGGAAGAAATTTGATGCCAGCGAGAATGTCTTTACTGTCATTGCCCATGATATGTCACTGATCAGGGTAGTGGATATCTTTCCGAAGACAGCGAATACATGGAAGGAGAAAAGGTGAGCAGAGAAGGGTAGAAGGGAGTCTTTGAAAGAATTTCAAAGCACAGAATAATGTCGAAGGCCACGCTTTTGGGATCTTGAAAGTAGTAATAAATAGATGCACTTAAAAACCCGATTATCTTCTTGATTCTCTTTACTTTCTGCCTCCAAACCACATCCCTAAATCGGCACAGTGTCATCAACACTCAAACAACTCCCCAAAACCGGCCCCTCAATCCTACTAGTAGCATTAACAACCGCCCCCTGCAACCCGGCCATCCCACATTTAACCCCCAAAACCCAAGCCTTTGCAAACGTATCCGCGAGCCAAGGAGCCAAATGCGTGTGATCCATAGGATACCCCGTATCCGTCTTCTCCTTCCCAATCAACTTTAAAGCCTGAACATCATACCCCGCGTGATCCACGAAATAGACGCCATTTGCTGGACCACCTAGGCTTTGTACGGTGTAGGATGCGTAGCTGGAGTATTTGGTTGGTGACCAAGTGAAGTTGCCGAATTCGTATGGGTTGGTGGGGGTTGGTGGGGAGATTATTACGCGTGCGCCGAGAGAGAGGAAGGTGCGGGTTGCTTTTTGGAGGTAGGTTACGTAGGTTTGGACGATTTCTGTTTGGTTGCTAGATGGGATGTTAGTTTGAGGTTGTTGAGAATGGAAGGAGAAAGTTACTTGTAAGTTACGGGACAAGTTTCATTTCCCATTCCTGGGCAGTCTACTCGTAACTTGACCAGGTCGTTTGCTGGAACTCCATCTATTCATTTCATCAGTTGGAGATCCAAGAAGACATTGCGAAAATTTACCATCATTGTGTCCAAATTGAATCAGAACCCAATCCCCGGCTTTCACTTGATCAATGACCGTCTGGAATCTGCCCTCGCGTGTAAATGTTCTTGCACTTCTTCCGGCGTACGCGGAATTTTTTACGCCAATTATTTTTGGGTTGAAGGAGTATTGTAAATATTGTCCCCATCCTTCTGTTCCATTATGTCCACCGTCGGGAGCCATGGTACTATCTCCGCATAGCCATAATGTATTTTGTCCCTCAACCAATTTAGAGAGAAGTGCAAGGGGAGCAAGAGAAAAAAATTGAGTTAACCTCATAATTGACTTGGTAACCACTGGGAACAATTAAAAGGCAGTCCATCTCAACGAATGTTTTATGACACAAGTACTTAAGTACCCCCAGGAATTGGCTCAGAATGCGGGGTGAAAACAGGGGCTTCCCCACACTCTAATAAGGAAGGAAAGTTTACTATAATTAAGCCGCCATTCAGGAGGCTTCCTTGGCAGGTACCACTCTCGTGTTCTCGGTGCAACCATTGCCGATTGTCTTTAGCCAGGAACTGCCTGTATAATAAAAGTGGAAAAGATATTGTTTCGGTCAGAAATCTAGCATCAAGTCAAGAAAGGGTCAAGAGAAATTTGAGAGTGATTAAAAAAAAGTAAGACTCTAGGAGGAAAATCCAATACTTGAAGTACTACTTCTTTCCAACATACACAATGATCCTCCCCTTCGCGCGCCCGGTTCGAAGCCTCTCGTACGCCTTTGAAACATCCTCGAATTCAAAATCAGTATCGACAATTGCCTTCAACTTTCCTTCAATCATCCGTTTTCCAAATTTGACAAAGTCTTCCGTCGTTATTTTAACCATGACAAAATGGAACCCGCGATTATGAGCCCCAGGCATAATCGAGCACAATTTCCTGCCTATTATTCCCGACAAATCGCTGATCGATGGACTAGTAGCAACCTAGACAAATATACTACTAGGCGTGAGCCACGCGTCACAGTCGTTGTAGAAGGCTGGGCTATTGACATTGTCGATGGCGAGGTCAAAGACTGGCCCCATTTTCTTCAATTACGAGATGGCATCCACCACCTTGTAATCCAAGACTTCGTCGGCCCCAATACTTCGACACAAATCGATGTTGGTTGTCGAGCAAGTTGTAGTGACATGCGCGCCCATAGCTTTCGCCATTTGAATCGCCCAAGTGGCAACCCCTCCACTCCCACCATTGATGAGTACTTTCGATTCGGGCTTGCAGTGATCCGGGAGCAAAGATAAGAAGGCAGTCCCAGATGCCGTTTCTAGAGCAGCAGCTTGACCGGGATCCATGCCCCCAGGAAGCGGAGCGCATTCGGTGGTTGGGACGACGATGAATTGGCCAAGAAAATCAAACTTCGCAGCTTCGAATGCTCCAAAGACCAATTGACCATCCGCGTATGTAGTATTCGAAGGGTGGCTCGCAACGACGCGTCCGCAGAAATAGAGGCCTGGGCTGCCATCTTTTACGATGCCAAAGGTCTTTCCTAACCATCCCGATTCGACGATCTTGTAGTCCACCGGATTGATTGCAGCGCTAATAACTTCGACGAGGATTTGGTTTTCGGACAAGTTGGATTTGTCTGGAGCAGGGGCGGCCTCTTTCAAGACTACCCCTATGCTCTGGCTGGCGTCTACTTCCACGCTTTCATCGTGGAAGCCATGGTGTGATGTTTTTAGGGTGGGGTGGGGTGGTGCTGGATCTGTGGTCGCAGTTGATATGCAGATAGTATGGATTGTATACCAAATTCAAGGCGGAAAGAATTGAAGAATGCCCAACATCTCGAAAGGCGGGGTCCTTAATACAAGGATCTTCTACTTGAGCAAGAAGCTGTGGCGGTGTGTTGACTGTAAGTCTCCGAGTGGCCACGAAATTTTGCAAGGCCAACCCAGCTTGCTGCACGCGATTCTTTCAATGTTGTCTGCAGCATTCGCTATTGTGTTTTATCGTGTGCTTCTGCTTTCTCATATCATTTCCCCTTATCCTGTTGGCGCTAGTTACGATAATACTTGCGGCTTCAGCAATAATTATTCTACAAAGCTTGGTTAACATACTTGCGAGCTTTGCGAATCGTGTTCGAGTATTTACGCAGATTGGATTTACGATTTTTGTGCTTTTGGCAAACTAGCATGGCCGGCATACATGATATGTCTTTAGTTGAGCCTCCGTCATTCGCCGTGTGTTCAACGTGGTTGCAGAGATTATTGAGGTTGTTGGCTACCGACTCAGCGTATTGCCGGGTTCCAGCGTACAGAAATCATTACAATCGAATAATGTCTGGGCTATTTTCGACACCTCCGTGTCAGATTTGACTCTCGGACGCTTACTCGATCTCTCCTTACGCCTTCATTATACTTTTCACCTAATGAGTAGCATATTAGCTCTTTTTGTTCAAGGGGCGCTTCTACCACCGACAACCCCTCCTCAAGATGTCTAGGACCCGTGGAATGCGATGCATATAATCTTCGGGATATTACTTCAATCGGTATTCTTTATAAATGGCACCTTACTTTATCCATTTCTCGAAGCCCACCAACAGGCAACAGTGGCTGAGATTCACAAACTTGCCCTGTCGAATTTCTGTTCAGCAATATATCATGCCTCCCGCTTGATGACAACAATCATATACGGCTCATAAAGATCCTCCCTAAAGATCGTACACAACCTCTCAACTGCCTCCTCAATATGGAAAGTATAACCAATCAACATACGGATACCTTCGAGGCTCTTCCATGTACTTAGGGTCAGTTTAACCTCAAGAGTTATTCAGGTCAACGATAAACCGTTTCGTGTCTCTAGTGGCCTCTTCTCAGCGCTTATTCATTTGCGAAATAAGCACAAGTCTCGAACAATATTGATTGACACATTGTGTGTAGACCAAAGCGATCTGGATGAGCGGAGCTTGCAGGTTTTGCTCACGTCCAAGATATATTCGTCTGCCTCAAGAGTTATAGTATAGCTAGGCGAGAAAGAGCCTTAGGGGCTTGAACACGCCATTTCATCCTACAACTTCAGTAAAAGAAATGCAAATACCCGAGGTGGCGACATCCATCACGCTATCACTCGAATTGTATCCAATCTACTTCGTCGATCGTGGTGGAATCGAGTTTGGATTGTCTAAGAGCTTGTCTAAGTTAAAAAAGCGATAATACAGTGCTATGAGTACCATAGACTGGAGAGATTTCTGCCAACTTGTTGACCAGTGCAATTCCCACTCTCACTTCTCGATCAATCCTATCTATCTCAAGAATTTTCAGGCGCTAAGAAACAACCAGGGCACTTCGAACAGTCGAAAAACGGATATTTTGTCCCTGTTATACGACTCTCGTTCACGGTACGCAACCGATCTGGATTCCAATACGTGGTTTCCAGTAATGGCAGACTCGAGGGCGTTGACGAATTGGTTGCCCGAAGCAAAGCAAGCCTCCTGTGGGAAATGGTACTCCCAATCTGGCGGAATATGGCCCAAGAAGCCACACAGAAATCTCTGAGCGATATTCGAGCCGATGCCGAAAAGCTATTCCACCTCACAGTCACAGCGGGAAGATTTTCCTTTATCCCGGGAGGTTCAAATCAAAAAAATATGCCGATGTCCACCGTAAAGGGTCCGCCGGCCGGCGGCTTTTGTTACTTCCACTGAACCTGTCCATTGGACTGGCCTACGTCGATGAGTCGATGATGTATTATGGAAATATACAGAATGATATCGAAGATGGAACAATACAGCTTGAAGAACGAATATTAGTATAAAGCACTGCTCCCTAGGAAACTTCAGTATCAGGCGAAGATAGATTCTATTCACGATATATTGGAATTTCGCTAAGGGGGTCTTGCTAGTAAGAATGCCTCACCACTGGCACTTACGTAAATAAGATTTCGTACTCGGAGACTGGACATCTTTGATTGGCAACCATTATACGATGTAGGTTTTCCCTTCACTCCTTCAGCAACTTTGTCTTTGAACAATTATTTTCTCGTAAAATGAGGTCAGTCTAATGAGGACCTAGAATTTAGGATCATCTGGGCGTCGCCAGAGGTAACATTTTGTGGTAAGCTGACACACAATTTTGCGTAGTTGCTCCTAGCCTCACAGGTGTATACCTCGTCACAGGTGTATCAATTACGAGTTGGCGGGGGTTTTAATTATCGTGCGAAACGCACCAGAGTCACACCCCATTGTCCCAGTCGTTCTACAGTAATGGTTGCACCTGGGACAAAGTATCCACTAGTATTGTCAATCACATTTTTATATATTTGTCTCTCTTTCATTCACATAGGCTTATGCCAAGTGGTCAGCCAAATCCAAGATGGATTGTGACACTTAGGCACCAGTCTTTTTTATGAGAGAGATATCTATAAAAGGACCAAGAGAGGGAATTGTTATTTTTACTTTTATTTTCAAGCTCTTGTCCTTTCTTACCTATAAGCAACTCTTTCTCAAGAAAACCATTCACGTTTCAAATAATCAACATGTCCTTCAGATCTCCTGGCCATCAGCAAGTCGCTCGCCAGCGTTTCAATATCTCCTCAAAAATCGGGATATTATTCTTCTTAGCATTCTTAGTTGCGTTTATACCACACTCATCTGCGGCTACACTCTCCCGACGAGCTCCTGACCCACCCAAGGCCCTGCCACAGCTCGCTACCGAGAACGACCTCAAGTGGCAGCCGGCGCTAGACTATGATGGGGATGGCTGCTACAACGTTCCTGCTATTGATTCAAATAGGACTATCTCGGAGGGCCTTCCTCATGACTACACTGAAGGGCAAGCAGACTGTCGTGATGAGTCTGATTTGGACAATAGCAATGCTTATTCCCGCCAGCGCTGTAATAGCGGTTGGTGCGTCTACCTCTACGATTATTATTTCGAGAAGGACGTGTCAGTGGAGCATGTCATCGACGCAGGAGGGCATAGGCATGATTGGGAGCATATTGCCGTTTGGGTAAAAGATGATGGAACCCAGTGGTAAGTGATGTTCTCGTAGCAAGTTAATGAATCCCAACAATTCTACATTATATGTTGAACAAAGGGTATGCTAATTATATGAGGAATTCTAGGTACGTCTGCCCTTCTGCCCATGGTAACTACGACTGCAAAGCGTCTTCAGACATACGGTGGGACGGCAACCATCCTAAGATAGTATATCATAAGGATGGTGGTTTCACTCATGCTTTCCGCTTTGCCACTGGAGATGATGAGCCTCCTGAGAATCACAAAGCAAAGTGGATCAGGTCGCCATTGGTCTCTTATAATGGCTTCCCCTCTGGTATCCGTGACAAATTATTCGACTACGACTTTGGAAAACCAAATATTGCCATCAAAGATCAATCATTCGTCAGTGCGCTCAAGAAGGCCATTCCGACAGACAAGAAGTGCCCATGTGACGTGAGCGTATTTTGTCCAGACAGCTGTGATTACATTCCAAAATTCGATTTTGATTACGGGTACGACAAGAACTCGCCTGGCAATCCTAACCCCCCTGAAGAACCGAATCCTCCCAAACCATACATGCCGAACCTTCGCATTCAACCATTGGGGGATTCCATCACCAAAGGTTCTCTATCGAGCGATGGAAATGGATACAGATCCGGGCTCCGACAGAAGCTGGAATTTGTCACTAAAGTCGACATGATCGGAACGCTAACAGATGGTACGATGGCCGATAACTCACATGAAGGTCACAGCGGCGAGTTTCTTGCTACCATCAAAGAGTTTGCTTTGGATTCTACCGCCGCTCGCCCCAACGTAGTTCTCCTTCATGCCGGAACCAATAACATGGACCTCGAAGTCGACCTGGCTTCCTCATCAAAGCTTCTCCGAGAGATCATTATCGAGCTAGGGGAGGAAGTTCCCGATGCTACGATAATTGTGGCGAAAATTATCCTAGCAAATGACGCTAGAATGCAGAAGAACACCGATAGCTACAATACCGAGATTGAAAGTCTTGTGAAAAAGCTACAAGATGATGGAAAGCATGTGCTCATAGCCGACATGAGCAATGCCCTCACTGTGAGTGACCTGGCAGACAAGAAGCACCCAAATAATGGGGGTTACCAAAAGATGGCCCAGGTCTGGTACGATGCTATTATCAAGGCATCTGAGAAGGGTTGGCTGAGTGACCCTAAAACTCCCGAAGTGACGAGTGGTGTTGGGATCGGTACGGGAAACGAAGCGAATTTCAATTGCGAAGGGGGTAATTGGGAGAGCCAAGGTACGATTTTTCAAGACCTCCAAACCTGGGAAGAAAAGGGAGAAATCGCACCTAGTCGAGATAATGGAGGGCGAAATAAGGTTATCCTTGCCGACATAAATGGTGACGGTTTGGCGGATTATATTCTAGCCGACGATGATGGGCTCGTCCGAGCCTGGGTCAACAACGGGCCTGGAGGATATACCAGTATTGGAAAAATCAATCCGCGATGGCAATCAGTGGAAGGATCTATGATCCGAATGGCTGATATAGACAACGATAAACGTGCCGATATGATTGTCCTCTACTCGAATGGCGCTGCCAAAGTGTGGAGAAACACTGATAATGGCAAGAAGTTTGAACCTCTTGATTCAGAGTGGGCGACGGGGCTTGAAACTGGCGAAAAGGTGCACATTACCGACCTGGATGGAGACGGTAAGTGAGATTGACAACCCTTGACTCTTTCTCCAAGAAGTGAACTAACTCCGAGATACTGGGAACAGGCTATGCGGATTATGTTATTGTATATAGCGGTGGCGCTGTCAAATGGTCGAGAAACACCCAGAACAATGGAAAGGATCCAAGCAAAAGAAATTGGGAAGCGACGGAAACTATGTAAGTAAACTATGCTGCCCTGACATATTTATGATAATTAATTGGTACAAATAGCGCACCCGGTGTTGAAGACGCTCCCGCTGACTCCGTTCACATGTATGATTTTGACGGAGATGGCAAAGCAGATTACCTCGTCATCCACCGATCGGGTAGAGTGAGGGCTCTCCGAAACACAGGGAATCTCAATAAAGACACCACTAAGCGCAACTGGGAAGACTGGGGGACCATTGTACCCGGTGTGAGTGGTGTCACTGGTGAGATGATTCGCTTTGCTGATATCGACGGCGATGGCGTCGCCGATTTTCTATCTATCGCGGACGACGGCTCTATGCGCGCCTGGAAAAACAACGGCGTTCTCTTGGATAAGAAGGAGAGTCTTCGCTTTGCTGACCTGACGGGAAACGGTCGGGACGATATCATTTCCGTCAACCAACAGGGAAGATCCCGAGCCTGGCTGAACCAGCCGGATGGATCCTTTAAATACATCGGCCAGATTGCCCCTGGCCCTTCCGAGGACCTTTCTGGCTCCCGAATCGTGTTTGTTGATGTCAATGGGGACCGGCTGGCGGATTATATTATCATCTATGCCGGAGGTGCTGTGAAAGCATATCTCAATAATGGAAAAATCGAGGGCCCGGGTCAGATTTGGCAGGAAGGCATTGTCATTTCGCCTGGGCTGGAAGGGGTTCCGGGCTCGAAGATCGAGCTCGTTGATGTGACAGGGAATGGACTTGCAGATTTCCTCGTCATTTGGGATGGTGGTACTGTGGTGGCCTACCTAAACAATGGTAACATTCCCCCAGTGGCAGGTACGCGCATTTGGCAGGAAGGTTACACCATCTCGAACGGAGTAGGCCAGCCAGGGCGCAAGGTACGCTTCGCTGATATCACTGGCGATGGGCCGGCCGAGTATCTTGTTGTTTACGACGGTGGTGCCATCAGGGCTCAGCATAGTTTTGGGAGTCTTCCTGGCACGGGCACTTGGGAATCTATGGGCACGATTGCTTCGGGTGTTACCCCACAGGGTACTGTTCGTCTGGCTGATATAAATGGAGACGGGAAGATGGATTATCTGACTATATTTGAGGATGGACATGTCAATGCCTATATTAACAAGTGTTCATGGACGAAGAGAACCTGAAATAAAGCGGTTTGGGGTGTGTAGTTGCATATGTTTTTCTTGTTTACTATCCCTTCCACTGCTAATATGTACAATGAAAAACGTGCACCAAAAATGGATGCTTTTGATCTAAACCAACACTTTAAACGAGTGCATTTACGACGAAGCGGCTCACGCCGCTGGGAAAACCCACTTTCTAAGCAGTTGAGCCTCAAAAAGTCTCCGTTTATACCCACTATTGAGTGCACGTTTTCCATTGTACATACTAGCAGTGGAAGGGATAAAATAGCTTGTTTATTACTAGGTATTGAGTTAAGTACTCTTATAACTCTACTGATTTTGTAGACTCTCGAAAAAAGGTTTTGCTAAACCATGTTCATTGCTAGCCTCTCCTCCTGGTTGATACACTTGGCTTCAATACTACATGGAAGAATCGGAAGCTGTAAAGACTTTGGTTGAAATAGCCCGGTATCCTCCGATCCCGAAGAAAAATCTTGCTGAAGTCAAGCCACGATCATTACTGACATTTTCTGTAACCACGATAGGGAAAGTGGTTGCGGAAGGGATGTAGTTTTATATAATATTCCCCCAGGATTCGTCTCAAGGTTCGATTGCTTTTCTTTTGCTCACATATTCAATTGCTACATCATTCTTAAATTTATTACAATGGCTGGGCCTGGAGGCTGGTCCACTACCGGCATCACGTTTTCCGAAGCCAACAATCTACAACTTTTTCGTGGTAGCGATGGCACGCTTGAAGAGTTGCTCTTTGCTACTTCAACGCTGAATGAAAAGCTTGCAAGCATTGCCGCTTCTGAACACCACCAAGTCGTAGCTTTAGAATCCAAGGGCGGCGACTTGGTTAGGTTCAACGCTCCTGAAAATTTCATCAAAGCAGTTACTAAATCCTGGTCGATTCCGGACTCCTTCTTACGCAATATCTTTGGCCCAGGGTCTTTATCTCGCCTGGACTTCCTCGTCGAATCTTCTCACTCGGACAGAGAAGGAATTTCTGCTCTCAATATTGGGTTTCGCTGGGGTTCTGGTCATTCGAATTACATTCTCGCTCTTGGTCGTTTTGACGTCGCCAAATCCGAATTACGACTTTTGCTGGCCTCACGGGGGATCCTGGACCTCCAAAATTTCAAATATCAAAAAGCGTCCTGACTCGTGTCAATTACGGGAGCAAAAATCCTCGTTGGAGAGCGATGGGAACATCCCATGGATCTTTTTGCGCAGCTTTTACAGCGTTTTGAGATGTATCAAGATCTTATATTCCAAGAGAGCAACTACGTGATCCTACAACTAGTAAAGTCCATGGAATCGCTCTATTCGTCGAATTTGAGGCAATGGACCAGCGACTGGGGGTAGCAGTGTGGTCGATAGTATTATCGTGATAAAATACTATAGTATTTTCGATTAATATATTATAATGATAACGTGGTTTATCAGTACCTTGAACACTTTTACTGATTTTCCCACCCCATCACTTTAACACGTGTTTTCTAACCTTTATTATGCAGGTTCAAACTCAAGAAGCATGGATTATTTTAGCTATTGAAGCTATTCAAGCGTCCAAAAGAAAACTAAGTCGTCGAAAGGCTGCAAAGATCTACGATGTTCCTCATTCAACACTCTCTAACAAAATGAACGGTACTACTTTAATCCATGACTGCCGACCAGCAGCTCAAAAGTTGACGGAGCTAGAGGAGATAGTGATTGTTAATTATATACTCGATCGAGATTCTAGAGGGTTTCTCCCCTAGCAGGCTGATGTGGAAGATATAGCAAATAATCTGCTGGAAACACATAAACACATAGAGCGAAACCTGTTGGGAAGCTCTAGGCACATTGCTTTATACAACAGCGCCCAGAATTAAAGACACGTTTTAACTACATTTATTAATTCCAAAGAGCCTTGTGCGAAGATTCTGAGCTAATTAGCGCGTAGTTCTGGCTCGTACAGAATATGCGAGCGAAATATAGTGTAGTAGACTGTGATTTCTACAACTTTGACGAGACTAGCTTTATGATAGGCTAAATCACACCTGGGATGGTTGTTACACGTGCTGATTGACGTAGTAGAGCTAAATAAGTGTAGCTATGTAATTGAGAATAGGCGATAGCGATTGTTAGTATTAATAGCAAAGGTTGGAATACCCCTCCATTTTTAATTATTTAAGCTATAAAATTTAGCTAGAGTAATAAATAAAATGATTTTGGTTATCATTAATTTAGTTAATCTTTAACGTGGTTTATCAGCGAGTCAATCATATCACCGAGTCGATCACTTCAAAACCTATACAAAAAACGTCTGTGCATAACCGTGCACCTTATGTATTTATGAATAGATTCTGTCGGTACGACTTGGTTTGTGATAACTATCGTATATCGTACGTCTTGTAAAGAGGTTTTATTGATTCATTGTTGTTGCTTAAAGAGGGAGAATTGAAGCCCAAAAGCAAACATCCATAGACGCAGAATGGTCACGTGTATAACGCAACCGACCCAATAAGGTTGTAGCAACAGATTCATTTTAAGTTAAAATTTTATTAAAGAAACAAGGTGTCGGTATCACCAGGTTGTGATAATTATCGTATATCGTACGTCTTGTAAAGAGGTTTTATTGATTCATTGTTGTGCTTAAAGAGGGGAAGTTGAAGCTCAAAAGCAAACATCTATAGGTGCAGAATGGTCACGTGCAGTCACGTGTATAACGCAACCAGCCCAGTCAGGATTGTAGCAACACAAGGTTTTAACATTATAATAACATTAATTTTATATCTTTACTAGTTTTAATTAACGATTTGTTTAAAAAGACCCCTGTAATCATTAACTATTTTTTCTTTTTTAAATAACACTTTAGTACAAGCTGTGTAATATTTTAAAATCAAAAATAAAGAATATTTATATGCTAATAAAACTAAGAATTTAATTTCAGATAATTTTATTCACAAATGCGTAAAGTGCACGGTTATGCACAGACTTTTTTTGTATAGGTTTTGAAGTGGTCGACTCGCTGATATAATCGACTCGCTGATAAACCACGTTATATAGAATTAAAGAGTTAAATTTAACAAATTCAATATACTAGTTAATTCTATTATATCTAGTTTATAGACGTTATCTTCGAATTAATCCTTAGTATTAATAGATTTCTAGACAAATCTTTATCTTATATAGGCTACTTTTATTAATATAAGCTGTCTAAGAGAATATAAGGCTAATTTTAAAGCTATCTAAATAATTCTTTTTTTAAAATACTCTATTAAAGTAGATCTACAATCCTAGCTATTTAGCTACGTGCTTTTTGCGTTGTACGTTATACTATATAATTCCAAAATATAAGGCTGAAAATAAAGTAGAGTAGAATCTAGGGTAAAAAGCTTAATTTAGAGGTCTTGGTAATACTACGATATTATTATAATATCGAATTAAATACTAATAATATAAAGGATCATATTATTAGATATTGTGGTATTTAAGAGGTACAAATAATGAGTATTAAAGTGGGTTTTCAACGATATGTCGTAGTGGTACAATACTCCGAATACTATCGTCTACACCGAACGAGCCCAAGCCGGCAAAATTCGCAAGGAAGATTGTGTTATCGTTTGCGATGCTGGTGGTGGCACTGTTGATGTAGTAAGCTACCAAGTGAGATCTGCAGATCCTCTTGTTCTCGACCAGTGTGTAATTGCAGATGGAGATCTTCGCGGATCTGTACTTGTGGATTTACAATTCGAGAATCAACTCCAAGGAATACTACAAGGAGATTGGGAGAAGTTAACACCACAGTGCAAAGCCAAGATTGCGGAGACTTTTGAATATGCTATCAAGCGTTCATATGGACCGGAAACTGCGAGACAGGTTTATTTTCTAGATGTTCCTGGATTTACTGACGATCCTGACTCCGGGAGGAATATCAAGAAGGGGAAATTCAAGATTTCTAAGTGAGAGTTTCCATCTAACCGTCTTTTACGAGTGCTAATTCGACATGGTTCAATACTAAGCGTTTCATTCAAGCATATCATCACTCAGATTATGATTCTTATAGAAGGCCAGAAGGAGGGACCGCAAATGAAGAATCTCTCTTCGAAACAAAAAGTTGGCACCTCGTCTCACTTCTCCGTTGTCATCAGACTAACTCGTGTATCCACAGGGAATCCTCTTAGTGGGAGGTTTTGGTGGCTCGAACTTCCTACACCAACGCATCCGACAAGAATTCCCCGAAGAGGAGTGTGTGAAAATATGGCAACTGATACAAGGCAAGCCTATCTTCCATTACGCAGAAGCATCTTCTAACAGATTTCAAGCTGGACTTCAGTAGTCAAAGGCGCCGTTCTCTGCGAATGCCTTGGACTAGGAAAAATCACACCAGTAAACATCCGACTCTCACGCTGCAACTTCGGGGTAGTTTACAACACCTTGTTTGACCCCACACAACACGATCCCATTGACCGTTGGAAATGTCCCATAACCAAAGTCATCAAAGCGCGCAACCAAATCCAATGGCTCGTAAGAAAGGTTCGTCTCCCCCATATTTTTCAAAACATGGGGACTCACGCAATAACATTCCTCAGGGCGAAGAAATTAGCCCCTCAACACATCTAACCCCGTACCAATTCGCCCTCGTCGTCAAAGACGAAGACCAAGTCGGCATCGACTCCTACTCAATGTCGTTCTCTATCGTGCGCAACGACTCCACTATCGTGCTCTCACGCAAGACATCCGATGTTTACGATTTCGTTGATATTGAATGTCATCTCCCTAAGGCGTTTCTTACTACGCCGTATATAGAAGATCCGAAGACCAAAGCAAGGATGTGGAGGATTCCGATTACGTTGCAGATTGTTATGGGTCCGGAGATTGTGCGGTTTAGGTGTATGGCTGAAGGAAAGTGGTGGGGATGGCAGAGGCTAGTTATAGGGATATAGATAAAAGATCGGTCCGTAAAGCGGGGGAGAATCTGAGTATATCGAAAGATGTCGAGAGCTAGCTACGAGTACAGACTACTTGGATAGACACTAAGCGAGCTGTGACCACATGGCAGCAATAGCTACATACTGAACTTTCAGGGAGAAAAAATGGGATAGGAAGGGGAAAGAAAGAGGGCCGTATATTTAGTAGTTTTGGTTTTGTGAATTGGGGTGTGGTGTTGGGGAAGGGGCAGAAAATAATTGATAATTAGAAGTGACGGAACATTTTTGTTGCCACTTGGAATGATATTTCTTACACTAAGTTACCTATTATATACTTACAAAGAAACAATATAAACAGAATATTATGCAAAATTTGTTAATTCTTGAAATTCAAGAAAAGGGATGGGCAATATATTCTTGGTCCGGGCATATCGGGTAGAATATTCTTCGAAAGAAAAGAACCAGATTCATATAAACTAATGAGTTACATTATTTTGTAATCATGATAAATTGTATGACGTGTGGTAGCTGGATACTACATTTTTGCATTTCCTCTCACTTATCAAAATGTTTCATAATGGTAATATTGCTTATCTCAAGTATTACTAACCGAGTATCAAGATACGAAGCCCCATCATCGAGTGTCAACTTCTGCAGCTCCAACATCTCCATAACGAGCCCCAAAATGTCCACTTTCTTGTGTTGGATCCATCGGCGCATCAGTCCTCTCTAGGCCCTCGCCTTGCATATTACTGCCTTGCAACTCTCTAGGACTTATAGGTCGCCCTTCCACTTCTGAAGGCCCATTTCCACCAACTCCTCCCTCCTTTTTTGGACCTCTTCCCGCTACTCTTTTACCGAACCAGAAGAATAACGCAGCAATCCCAAATATTAAAACTACTCCTAGCGTAACACCAACCCCGATTCCCGCCTTTGCTCCTGATGATAACGAGGTTTGGTGGGTATTTGTGGTGGGTGTTGTTGATGCATCGGATTGGGTTGTAGAAACTGGATTACCATTTATCGTCGCAGTGGATTCAAAAATTGTGGAAGTTAAAGAAGAGAGGTTTGGAACCACCCCTGGCGCCGGAACACTGCTTGGTATTGATAAAGTAACGATTTTTGTTGAGCCAGGAACCCCGTTAGAAGATGACTGGGTTATGGTTAGAACCAGCTAGAACATTACCGCTTGATTAGCATGGATTACAGGGGGGCTTACATATCAAAGTAACCTACCGGTGCTGTGGAAATTGCAGGAAGTGCTGAAGTAGCCTGGCTTGTTGCGGTGGCTACCTCACTAGAGATTTCGAATGAAGGGGAGTAATTCGGAGTTTCCGTCGTGTCCGAAATCTCGAGATTATATATACCGGCTAAAGAGGATGGGACATTCCAGGTGTATGAGTTTCCGGTCTGATTTTCTGCACAAAGTTTAGTAAAGGAGAACCAGTAAAAACAAAAGTAAGAAACTGACTTGCAATAGTATCTGCTCCGGTGACATCTGGGGAGGCTTTGTTATTTAACTTTATTGTTACGGGGCCCGTGGCGTCTGTCCAGGTAATTGTAAAAGGTTCTCCACCAGTGATGCCATTGAAAGCAACATTTGTAAAGGTTACCATTGCGGAAGTAGAATGCAGGTATGAAAAAAGTACATCTTCGTTGAATGGAAACGCATTACAATTATGAAGCTCTGGAAATCACCTTGAAGCATTTGAGAGAGGCGTAGCACAAACGGTGCAGATCAATGAATTTACCCGCGTGCATCTGATTCGCTTCAAGGAAAGAAAGGACACAAGAAATACAGAAGAGGAAACTCGTATTTGCGGCATTTGCGAAATTCCATGGAGTGTATGGAGGTCGGGCCAATGAAAACAGATGGTGGCGTAATTGACTGGCGGACGAGCAGATCCAACGTTGACCCCCATGCAACCATATTTACCAGCATTGATCCTACAGGAGCTGCTATCCGCAACTATAATTTTAACTCTTACCTGACTTTTTTCAAAGCCCAGTTGTGCATGCCAAAGGAAGAGATCTTCTCAGTATACCGCCGTATAGTTGTTCGTCAATGGTAGAGGTTCGGGAACCTTCAAATATTTACGTGCATCAATGGATGCTGAAATTAGAACTTGTTTATTGTTAAAAGAGAACTCGAAGCGTCTTGGCTATGTCTCACTTACCTCACTCCCCTTGAACGCTTCTGAATTGTCTATCGGAGTTTTAGCTAACAAATAACGACAATTGTTACAATGAATCAAAGGGGATCTGTCTACTTTCTTTTGACTAATTAATTATTTTATTTGTTAGAGTTGCAGATATCTAACTTCATTCCCGGCAGACACCACAAAATAAAGGCTAGCAAAGTGGCTGACATCACCTGACCGTCCTCGAATTAATCCTATCTAGAAAAGCTATTTGCCTCCAGAAACCCCTAGTGCAAATAATTCGGAATAATTTCTAAACTCCTTTGCGATAACTTAAAAGATACTTTGGAGCTAGCTAGTTTAGTGCTACTTTTGTTTTGACGTAAATCTCGTGACCTCCTTGATAACCGAGACAGACCCTTTCCAGAAGTTTTCATTGTCTAGGAAGTTATAAATTTGAAATTCGCCCTTCGCAAGCCTTTTGGTTGGCAATTCCTTTAAATTGGATATAGAATGTTATTATGAATAGAGTTAAACATGCAATTGTAATCCTCAGCTGACCAACTAGGTTGCATTGTTCGAGGGTTGAATGCGAAGTACTCTCTCATTGTGCTATATTTCTCTTACTGTGACACTCGTCACCACGCGTTGTCTCTCCTAGAAAAGAGAATTGGGAAGCTAGGAAATAATTAGGAGTTGCGTCATCTTAATATACAAAGTACCTTTAGGGAAGGTGGGAAGTTAAGCGAGAAGCAAACACCCGCTTTCCCCGCTCCCCAGCCACCTCTCCTCCTCTTTAATCCTCTTCTAAACTACTCAGATCAAGCCAGGTCTGGCGGGAAGAATTTCAAAACTAGCAGTAGGTAGTTTCATTCAAAGTTCCAGGACACAGTTGTGTACTTTTGTGATCTGACACCTTTTTGGCGATGTGACCTGGAGTGCATTTAGGATGCCGTATTTGCGAGATCTTCTCAGAAATTCAATGGCTGCATGCGGACGATCGAAAAAAAAGTAACGTTAGAGTGAGTGGCATAGTGATGTAAGTCATGGCTTATAAGAAGCGGTGCCAGGGCGATCAATCACGATAGTGTGATCGGGCGCCCACTATTATTATTTGTGCAACATGCCCTAACCCGATATCTTGGGAATTATTTTTCTCGTCAGCCGTCAGCTATAATCGATTGGCTAGGTTACGTGTGGCATGAATTAATAAGTAGACCACAGTAAGAGTGTGCTCTTTTTGTCTTTTCTTCCTTTCCCGCCCCCCTCAGCCTTATAATGATAATTGATCTTTGATCGAGAGACATTCTTGTGTTGATTTCCTTCTGGAAGCTTATAAGAGAAAATAAATTTTCAGACTTACGAAACCGCAATGGTGCAATTTGAAAATGATTCTTTCGATGGAATCACTCCTAGACAACCTTTTACTCTGAGTTAGTCGGGCGCATCTGGTTCTGTTACAATAAGCTTGCAAAGAAGCGTTCCAACGGATCTCGTCCCAGACTTTGTTCCTGTTGCAAGTAGGTTGCAATGACTTTTGACTTGTTCCCAGATGCTAAACATAGTTTCAAGGTGGGCTGAGTGGAACCTCGTACACCTGGGGTGTTCCCTCTTCCCTGACCATCGGCGCATATACTTTTGACATTGAGGATTCGTCGGGGAGTTCTAACTCTTCCTCGAAATTTATAATACCCGACAGAACCGTCGGTAGTACTGAGGTAGGATGCACCGCACCCATTTTTTCTCTTCTTCATTTGTTAAATAGCGTAAAATATAGACCTCGAGCACCACACCTAGTTCTAGTCTTATTAGCAGTATTTCATCTCCAACAAGCACCTCATTATCACTTATACAACCGACGACTACAACCGATACAACGAGCACCACTTCTGCGACAATATCTACTTCTTTAAAAGTTATTACGATCCCTTCTTCTACGGCTTCTACTTCTACAACGCTGCTTTTTCTAATGGTATCTTCTTCGACAACCCTGATTTGACGACTTCTTCTCTTTCCACGTCTTCCCAGACGCCTCCTTCTTCGCCACTCCCTTATTCTCCCGCATTATCTTCTTCTTCAGCAGCTTCTTTCTCAGAACCTTCTTCTTCGACCTCGATACCTTCACCAACCATAAATAGCAACGTACCTTCCATAACCTCAGCCAACGATTCTAAACGCCGAGTTCATAGTCTCATACTTCAATATCAGCAGGGTTGGAAACAGGGATAGGTGGTGGTGCTTCGGCAGGGGCCGTTGCGATTCTCGGCTTTGCTGCTCTGTTCTTCTGGTTTGGGAAAAGTGCAGCGAAGCGAACTCACAAAGAGGAGCTGGCAAGTGACCATGGGGCTTCAGGGGTACAAGGTCGGGCTGTGAAAACAGAGGAATTGCACGGTATGAGTATGCGCCCCGAGTTGTCCTCAACCAACAGCGCGACACTTAAAGAATTCCCTTGAAAGAGACCAGGATCAGATACTTGGGGACTTGGAGTGTATTTTAGCCAAGTGGAATTTGTGTTGATGTAATAATAATAAAAGGAGGCGTTTGGAAGATGGTTTATCATATTGACAAGATACCACTCAATGTTACTTGTGAATTGTGAACTACTAACAAGGTTCGTTGCTTCTGGGTTTTCTCGGGTGCAAAACTCGACCTTCTTGAAATTCTTGGTGCTAGTCTAGTTCTAATTATAAGAACGACAAATGAAAATCTCGTTCTCAAAATCTACAAAATGAAGCTATCATCTCCATTGGTTTCGTTTTACGTTCTTTCGGTAATATCTCGATAAGGAAAAGGTGAATACGTGAACTAAAGGATCAGTTGGGGACAAAACTCTGACAAGGGGGTAGCAAGAAAACTCCAAAGTGGCCTCAAAAAATACAAAAAAAGCAAAACTCTAACCGCCCAGTTCGCTGGGCGGCCCCCATCTCCCCCACTTGGAAATAGGCTAGAGAAAGCCCGCTTTCGTAGGCAGCGGCCTTTTTTTCGAGAACAATTCCCACCCCTCTCGCACGCAAGGGGTTAGAGATATTGATTAGCTCTGGCGTAAGATACTAATTTTATTAGCGGGTGATGATTCGTAGGGAACAGTTAGAGGTTTGCCCACTAACTGACTTGACCAGGCGGCTGCGTATCAAGTTTTCGTGATAGCCGTTTGTGTTAACTGCAAATATGAATTGAATTTTGGAATTGTGGGTCTGCGGGGGGTTAAAGGGGTAGTCTCGGGTATTTGTTCGGTTGATGGCGACCAACTCTTTGCGAGGATGGTGAAAGAAGATGTGAGGGTCTTCATAAGTGCAAAGCTGCGAACATTCATAACTAGGGTCAAGCTACTTGGGTTCAATTCCTCAATGTAGGACAGGAACGATCTCATTCCGGTGTCGCGTATACAGTAAGGACTCAAAAGCCATAATTCCAGCTCTACCACATTCTCAATCATTACAACGGGCTTTGGCTTGAGCTGACTTTATGCAATTTATTCAACTACTTTAGTTGTTTAGAACAACATCAATAAACAACTAGATTGATCAAATCGCCGTGGTTCGCGTTAATTCGGCTAAGTAGCGCGGAAACTATACCAGCATCAATTAAGAATGAAGACCTCCTATGGGAATAAGAGTACCTAGTGACCCATTTATTACCTCAATGTAGACCTCAAAGTTAAACCCAATCAAGAAAACTATCTTTCTCACTTCCAGCTCTTACAACTCGAGTCTCAAAAGCTTCATTTGACTTGAACTGGTGAATGAAAGATTTCTCTCCACCGCGTTAGGCAATGAGAAAGCGAGAGGTTAGAAGAATTCCTCCAAAGTCCCCACTCTCCCTGAAGAATGATGAGCCCCAGAACCTCGCGCCTCGCTTCATTGGCCGAGTGCAACGACAACCCATTACGCGACGTGCAACAAAACTTTGAACATGCCTTCTGATTGGCCCATTGAGGCGCTAGCTAGCTCCCCTGTATGAGATTGATATCAAGTTGTATATCCGTATGTTTGATATTCCTGTAAGGGTCCCCCCACATGATGTGCAGTTCAACCGCCTCGCTCGGCGAATACCTTTGCCATGGTTGAAACCAGCTTAAGGTTTTGAATCGAATAAGGAACGAACTACTCACTTGGAATCGGAGAGGACATCTGCAGTTTGAAAATGAATTATTGGCTTGATACCCCCATGCGAGGCACTCGTACATTACCCTCGTGAAAGACCAGCTTTCACATTTCGCCTTCGAGTCTCTTTGCTTATCAAATTTTAATAAAAATTACCTAGGGTTATGTGTATGGATATGATCCTATTCACCACATGAGTGAGTTTGGGATGAAGGCGAAGGGGTCTGGTATCAATATTGGAGATCAATATTGGAGTGAATCAGCGAGCAATTTGAGCTTGCATTGAATCAACATGTGCGGACGGCATCCTCGCTAAGGCGAGATCCAACTACAAGGTACGTTGCATTTTAATACTACATATAAGCAAGATATATCATCATCGAACGACAACATCAAACCTAGGTCATTTCCATTTCGAGACTTACAACCCTTAGAGACTTAGGATCTCTCAAAATTTATTGGCCATAGCCCCAAGACGTCAAAAATTCAAAACACGGGAGCTACGAAGAACAAAAGTGAGGCCACCTCAATGCTAAATGCAGAACACGCGGCTGAGCAAATCACAAAACACCAGCCACCGCTAGTAAACCAAGCTAGAAAGTGGCGTCCACTGAGGTCTGATATAGGGAAAACCTCGGGACACAAATATTTAATTCACCCTTAAAGTCATATACACAAATAAGGAGAAAAGTGACCAGTGACTCCACAGAGCTGAAGCTGGTTGGGGTTAGCCCGATTGGCGCGTTGGTACTTTTATTGACATAGGCGTTACTACATCGTTTGGTTAGTTCTGAGAAAGGAGGGTCGTGTGTCTAAGATGACTACGATCGACATCAAATCTTGGAGCGAGACCCGCTGGCACATGGGTGGACAGAAATACGAGGTGAATATCCAAGCCTGGACAAGTCATACTTGGCCATTGTATTTCTGCGACGGCATCCTGGGCGATTTATTCTAAGCTCGGGCGAGTTATAACTTGTCTCTCTATGTCGGCACTCGAAGCTGCCCTCGTCTTAGGGTTAGGGGAAACGATTAACCACGGACGGGTAAATGATGGCTACTTGGCATTGAGCGATAACCTGACTGTCGCCCTAGTGGCTCGATTCCACCACCCTTTTTTCTTCTCTTTTTCTTCTTCTTGGGTTATGTACTGAGTCAGCAGCCGTGTATTTTATCTTCAGTGCTTAGAACGATGTTGTGAGACGCATTTTGTTGTTGTCTTTTCGAGACAAGTAAACGAAATGCTCTCGCTTAGCATTGGCAAGCGATTTGACTTGGCTTTATTCTCTTTCTAAAAGCTATTACAATAGAAAACAAGGAGAGATTTCCCCAGTAATAGAACCTGGAAGTAGCAGCTATCTGAAGTTATGATAGGGCTTTGAGTAATTGCGAAGTAAAATAGTAAATATGCCGTCGGAAAATCTGAAAAGGGCGAGAGGAAGAGATATCTCTGAAAAGTAAGCACTGCCGAGCAGAGCCTATCCTAATTGTATTATTTGCTTATTCTTATCAAGGCTTAAGAAACAAGAAAGTAGTACTTAACAGAATTGAGATGTTCCCCAGATTTCTTTCTAATTCTAATTAAGAAAACCTGATTGGCCACAACCCCATTCCCCAGCATTTCACCCCGCTTACCCGCATTTCTCAACAAGACCCGGGGAAAATTGCTGAAATGGCAACATGAACACCAACTACAAGGAAGTCAGGAGATTGCATTTCTCCTTAAATTCTTTCACAGTCTTCCCATATAGATCTTTGGCAGTAGAAAATTCTCTTCACCAAAAAATTAGAGACTCATTTCAAACAGTTCGTCTGCCATTCGCCCGAACCAGCGAAATCCGAAATGCCGAGATCCTTGGAGATCCACCACTTCTCCACGCACTTCTCATCGTCATGTCGACCCAAACAGAGCTATCCTATCCCGGATGCAGCGTTTTAAAACTTGACCCCCATTGTCAAATTTGTTGACTTCTTTAAAGGCTCTCTTTCCCATTTACTGCCACCGTTGCGACGTTCTCTTCAATCCAACTATCTGAACCATCGAACTACCTCGGCACAACGCCACCCTTGAACAAACAACACGACACCAAATAAAATGCCTTTGACGGGTCAAGAAGTTGCTGAGCATAACTCGAGAGAGTCGTGCTGGGTTATCATTCATGTATGCCCTTCTGCAGCTTAGGAGAGGAGCATTGGCTAACAATTGCAAAGGGCAAAGCATATGATGTTACGGAGTTTCTACCAGGTACGATAGCACCCCGCTACCCTCACCGCATCCTTTCTAACATCTGCAAAAGAACATCCTGGTGGCCCAAAAATCATTCTCAAATATGCCGTAAGTGCTTCCCAAGACCCAGCGAACGGGCGACCAATCTAACGCGCTGGCGTAGGGCAAAGATGCTTCCGAAGAATTCGATCCCATCCATCCCCCAGATACCCTCGATAAATACCTCGACAAATCAAAACACATGGGCGAGGTCGATATGGGAACCGTAAAGCAAGAGGAGAAAGAATTCGATCCCGATGAAGAGGCGCGACAAGATAGAATCGCTCGAATGCCAATACTAGAACAATGCTACAACTTGATGGATTTCGAGTCGGTGGCGAGGAATGTCATGAAGAAGAGTGCTTGGGCATATTATTCGAGTGGCGCCGATGATGAAATTGTGAGTTCTGCTATCATCTCCTCTGTTTCATGGGATAATTCTGACTTCTCTAGACGATGAGAGAAAACCATACTGCGTTTCACAAAATCTGGTTCCGGCCTCGGATTCTTGTCGATGTCGAAAAGGTAGATTTCAGTACCACGATGCTGGGAACGAAGGTCGATATGCCATACTATGTTACAGCAACTGCACTTGGGAAGCTAGGTCACCATGAAGGAGAAGTACTTTTGACGAGGGCAGCCAAGCAACACAACGTTATCCAGATGATCCCAACTTTGGCATCATGTTCTTTCGACGAGATTATGGATGCGGCTGAGGGAGATCAAGTCCAATGGATGCAATTATACGTCAACAAGGACCGAGAAATCACCAAGAAAATCGTTCAACACGCTGAACGTCGGGGATGCAAGGGACTATTCATTACAGTCGATGCACCACAACTTGGTAGACGAGAAAAGGATATGCGCTCAAAGTTCACGGATGCAGGAACAAATATTCAAAGTGGATCGACGACAGACAATTCTCAAGGTGCTGCAAGAGCAATAAGCAGTTTTATTGACCCAGCTTTGAGTTGGAAGGATATTCCTTGGTTTCAATCGATCACTAAGATGCCCATCATCCTGAAGGGCGTTCAAAGAGTTGAAGATGTTATTCGTGCAGTAGAAGTCGGATGCCAAGGTGTGGTACTCTCGAATCATGGAGGTCGTCAGCTCGATTTCGCACGTTCGGGTATCGAAGTTCTTGCAGAGGTTATGCCTGTTCTCCGCGAGCGTGGATGGCAGGATCGAATTGAGATATACATCGATGGTGGTGTAAGACGTGCTACGGATATTATCAAGGCTCTCTGCTTAGGTGCAAAGGGTGTCGGTATCGGTAGACCGTTCCTGTATGCTATGAGTGCTTATGGACCTCCAGGTGTGGATCGTGCTATGCAGTTATTGCGGGATGAAATGGAGATGAATATGCGCTTGATTGGTTGTAATAGTGTGGATCAATTGAACCCTACTTTGGTGGATACAAGAGGCTTGAATATGCATACTACAAATGTGCCAGTGGATAATTTGGTAAGTGCAATTTTCTTTCTATCTGTTAATTCTATCAACCTCCTTGGCCAGCGACTAACATATGTGAATAGGGAATGGCGATCTACGATCCTCTGGTTAATCCTCCGGCGAAAGCCAAGTTGTAAATTATTTCGCTCGTCTTTTGGAAATCTAGAGTACAGAAAATATTGTATATAGTACACGAGAATCAGAGATTTATGACCCTCCTCACTTAACCTTCATATGCTCGACGGATATTTTTTCGGGTTTGGAAGAAGGGAAAACTACATCCCGCCTGTCTCGGTGGCAGACCAAGAAAGTTCTCTTCTCCATGTTTCATACCACTCCCACTGCCCTTTCAAAATACTTATCTCCTCCCTATGACTCAGCTTCTTTTCCTCTTCGGCGACACCAGCTCACTACCACTCTTCTTCCTCCTCCTCTTTCCCGGCGTCTCAACATCCGCCTCAACCGAAAACGGCAGCCCATGATTCACAACCCAACTCACACAAACAAGCCCCATCCACCCATGGATCATCAAGACAAATATCAGCGCTACCGTCTCTCCAGCAACCCACATGACCAAGTTCCCCATTAAATTCCTTATCAGCCCTTGTTTTTGCAAGAGCAGCGCTCCGAGGATGAAATCTAGGACTAGGAGGTTCATTATTCTGACGTAGAAGGCGGAGGATAGAGCTATGGTTTTGGGGAGGTAGTGGAGGATTGGGACTCGGGTTGGGGAGTTGGGGTGGTGGCGGAAGAAGGAGAGTTTACAGGCTGGGCAGGGGAGGTATGAGGATTTTTCGCGGTAGTGAGTTATTAGGTCGGGTGTTATGCAGGAGGGGCCTAGGGCGCAGGGGATGGCGTTGTAGGTTTTGTGGGAGCAGGACTGGGTTGTTGTTATTAGTGTTTTACACATCTTTGATTTTCGTGATTTTTGGGGGCAGGATGAGGATGCTTTGTCTTTTATCGAGTCGCTATTTTATTTAGGGGGGCTGGTGTGTATATATGTGTAGGTATGTGCATCTAGGTGAAGATAGTTGAGGAGACAAATTTGTAAGGTGTTGCTCCGGTATAGGATTCATTGTCTGTGTGGTGGTTTTCTTTGCATTTTTCTCTGACGCTTTTGGCTTCGTGTCAACAAAGAACTTTCTGGACTTGAATCTTAAGTTTTAGCATATATAAGATGGCTTGTAACATGACAATTGCATTGTAAGAGGATTGCGAATTGTTTTTATTTGCTCGGCCTAAAACTATCAATGTTTTACTTTGGGGCCGCAAACTCTTATAAGCGAGCCCAACTTGCCTTGAGAGTTCCATTCCTCCGCTTGTCACTTCGAATTCAAAATGTTCAAGTCGGTATTACGAATTTTGTTACAACCGACAACCTCAAGTTCTTTCTGAGAAGAGCTGGTAAGTAGATACTAATTGTAAATTGAGCCACTTCCGTCTAACGCTATAAACTAAAAAAGATTAACAACAAAGTATAGAGAGAGAAAGAGTCTCGAATAGCCATCTTACAGAAAGGTTATTCAAATACGTACCTGACTATGTTCAGTACTCCATATTCTCAAAAATCTCTGAATTCCATTTTACCAACAAAATTCTTCAAAACATTCTCGAAGAATTTAATTCTATAATATATTTTGAAGGAAAGTTAATAGTTCAGCTACTTCATACTCTATGGTTAGTTCCACAAGCACAGCAGAACCGCACCCCCACCTGACACCGCCTCACGTGCCAATCACCCAGCCCCCCTCCACCCTCCACTGCTGCAATTCCACCTCTTCCTCTCAATTAATCTCGAAAACATACGCATCATTTCTCACGATAAGCTTAATTTCTTAATACAAGAATAGGTACTAAGATAAGCTATCATCCCACGTCAAATTTTCGAAATCAGTCTTTTAGAAGAGGAGAAGGTGGTTTTGTGGTTTGGTTTTAGTCGTTTAACTACTATAAAAAATTCGCGATGTGCAACGAATTATGCGGGTTGATCTTGAAGGGGAAGAGGCTTGGAGGTGTGACTGAGAGATTTCTCCTCGAAAGAAAAGAAGAGGAAGTACTTTTTATATATTATTGGTGTCTCAACATTTTCATCTATGTAACTCTCTAAACCCTTCTTGTTTCTCCCCTGGACAGGGGTGTGAGTGATCCTTGACTTTAGAAAGAGCTTTCTTCTTCAGAACTGGTATATTTTATCTGACAATTAAATAATTGACCAATTATACGTTGATTGCACCAATTTCTCAGACTTTGTGAATTAATTAATTTATCCACCAATTATATGTATAAAGTTAAGTATGAGGTTATTCCCACTTTTTATTACAGTATAAGCCCTCTAACTACAACATACTTATAAACCCATTTAGTATTTGTATACACCTAAAAGGAAGCATTTCCACAATTGGTGGGAGGGAGATAATGCGAAGTCTATTACTCTTCAACATGATTTAGATAGCTAATTAGCAAAATATAAGGAAATCAAAGAGAGTTAAAGAGAGTAAGAATCGGGGTCTTGAGATTAGAGAAAAGGGGCTAGAGAAGGGGGTACTTCAACTGGGCATGGATAGGTACGGGAATAGTTTCACTTTGTACTTTAGGATTATTGGTGGACACAATTTGGGAACCACAAAGACCGATAAATTGGACAATTCCTTATATAATTGACCAATTCCATAATTTTCAGATAAAATATACCAGAACTTACAGCACAAGTCTCTTCATTGATTTTTTTTTTCGATACGTAGGTTTGTGTTTGAAATTTTAACAATGCAACTCCTTATATTAACTTTCAATCAACAAGTATTTTATTTGCCTTTGTCAAATTCTCAAACATCCTCTCAGCAACTCCTATACAACCCCGTTAAAAATACCACTTCCCACCCTCGCCCCTCCCCCACCTCATCCCCACCTCATCCCCACAATGTAGTACCCCTCCTCTCTCTTTAAAAACCTTCTCACTTTTCCCCATTAATCCCTCATCTTCATCCCCCTTCCCCTATGACTCCTATCTTCAGCTACCCAATTCCGTCAAATTTACTCGGTCGTTTAGATGCTGGTGTGTGTAAACGAGCACCTTGCTTTTGTGGGATAGTGCTCTCGTATTATACAGCGGAGAAAGATATGGATATCATTATTGGGGATTGAGGTGTGCATTTCTTCTTAGTTTGTGAGGTTTTGTTTAGTTGGGAGGGGGTTTGGGAGGATTGTTGGATTTGAAAATAGGGTGCTAAGGTAGTGTGTTGATGAGTTTGTAGGAGTTTGTATTTTGAACTTTGGGTTTTGAAATTTTGTTTACCGGGGGGAAGTATCTATAGTTTTTGAAGAAAGAAGATGTCGTCATTCAAATTCGCAGTGGTTGTATGAACTAGGTCACAGCTTACGTCCTTTTTTAATATGCAAATTCAAGACCACAGAGAGAGGTATGGGTAATATGAAGGGATTTGAATGTGCTCTTGTTACTGTTTCAAGGTTGAGAACTTTGGTCGATAGCTTGTAGGTTCCAAGTTGCCTTTGTAACAAGATAAAAGTAAAACCGTGGGAAGTATTTATAGTTTTCTTCAAGAAAGAATTTTCGATAGAGGGGGGAAAGCAACTTCCAAGGAGACATATTATGAAAAGGTTCAAGTTCTTTCCGACTACAAGGTCTAAACCCGAGTAAAAGCCAATGTATTCGTGGTTCATAAAATCATTTCATTTCTATAAGCTTTTAAGTGAAAACCATCCAGCTACAACAAGATCGTCTATGAAGAATATTCCATCTACGAGATAGTCTTTTCAACCAAGAAGATACCATATTTTCTCAACTCAGCCATCAATGGATCATTGAGTTTGGAAGACATAGGAGCAAGAATACCCTTCTCGGAAATGGTACCATCAAGGACTTGCTTGACGGCAACACCACATGGGATACCAACCAACTTGGCCATAGCAGAGTAACCCTTTGGATCACCGTACTCGACCAAGGTAGAGGTTCTGGTCTCCTTGCTACCATCCTTGTTCTCGATGACAAACTTGTGTTGGAGCATGACGAGATCACGCTCTCCCTCCTCGAATTGCATCTTCTTCTCAAGAGTGGCGCAGAGGGAGTCGAGTGGGTTGCCACGGGGAATAATCTTCTCATCGGAGAAGACACCAATCCATCGAAGTCCAGCAACGATACGCTCCTTCTCCTCCGTATCCTTGAAGGAAGTCTTGGACTCAATGGCCCATGTGAGGTCAGTGTCTGAGTGAGAAGTAGCTCCAAGGATCTTTTGGGTGGCCTCCTTCCATGGGATTGGCTCCTTGAGATATTCCTGGGCCTCGTCGCTCAAGAATCCCATATCGACAAGAACCTTGACGAATTCAGGGAAACCTTGGTATCTGAGGGTACCTCTGACAATGGTCTCGGCTTCTGGGATGTTGTATCTCTCCTTGTATGGGGTAGAATCTCTGTTTGGGTAGGCGACAAATGCGAATCCAGGGTAGATGAAGTATGGCTTTGCGTGAGCCATCAACTCCTTACCCTCAATCTCCTCGACCTTTCCGTCCTTGTAGTACTTGGCAGCATTTCTCAATGCCAACAAAACACCACGCGAAGACCAGGAGAACTTGTAACCAAGTGGGTTGTCCGAAGCCTCGGGTGCTGGCAGACCTCCACAGTATGACAAGAAGGACTTGATCTTTCCTCCGGCCTTGTGTACCTCCTCGATTGTCTTGACGGCGTACAAGTGATCGATTCCTGGGTCGAGACCGATCTCGTTCATGACTGTGATGCCGGCGGCTTTGCACTCGTCCTCCAATTCGAGCATGGCTGGGGAAACATAACTGGTGGTGACGACGTTCTTCTTGTTTCGGATGGCAGATTTGATGACGGTTGCGTGGAAGGTATATGGGATTAAACTGATGACCAAATCGTGGTTTGCAACCGCGGCATCGAGCGCCTTTTCGTCTGTGACATCGACGGAGATTGGATACGCGTTCTTTACGCCTTCGGAAAGCTTTTTGGCACTTTCGAGGGTTCTGCAAGCTGGGATTTGTTAGGGAATTCCTTCGAGAGTCTGATAGAAAGTCTTTCTTACCAACGGAAACATCAATTCCCGCATCACTTAGAATATCAAGGGTGGGACGTGTGACGAATCCAGCACCAAGCATAAGCACTTTCCTGGAATATGATTAGGTTGAAGCCTACTTATTGGTGTAAAGAGATCTTACTTTGTTGCAGCCATGATTGCGGTGTGTTTTGCTGAATGAGGCTGAAGAGAAATCAGCCGAATATAGCAAAAGGTGTAAGTTGGAGTCGGCGAGGACTCATTCGCTGTTTGTAGTGAGTGGTGAAATTGTTTGGCGGGGTAACCTGGCAACTTTTCAACTGGCGGGCCGTCATCGGAGTCGGTCACCTCGTCGGACTTGCCCAATCAGGCAAGAGCGAATGGCAACCAACATAACCCTGTCGTGCTTCCTCTGCTGTGCCTGGAAACGAAAGAACACCTCGCGTTTTGAGGTCGTCCTCCAAACCCACGCATCTCTCAACTCCCAATAATCGAGCTTCCTACCCATATCTGAAGCTTCGCAGAACACCATCACCATCATGTCGGCCATCGATTACTGGCGGCAGTGTCCGCCCATCTCCAGGTAAGCTTCCTATGCTATTTACTCCTTCCCCGCCTCGCCTCCATTAATGCTGATGCTGATCTAGTGTAGGACAATCGCGGCCTCCGCAGCCGTCATGTCCATTCTGATCCATACAAAGATGGTATCATACGTTCATTTCGTATTCTATCCGCCCTTCTTGATGAAGATTCCCCCAAATATATGGTCCATCGCGACTTGCTTTCTGTTGACGGGGGAAGGCTTTGCGGTATTAATGGATACCTACTTTTGTCCGTTTCACCAACACAACACCACAAGGGTTGGGGGATTTGGCTGACTTGGGAACAGTATACACATACAGCTCGAAGCTGGAAACGGCTTCTCCAAAGTTCACGCAACCAGGAGAGTACTTTACGTACATTTTGTTCGTGTGCCTGACGTCCTTGGTAAGCTCCCATTTCACTACATCAGACGATGTTTCCTTTGGCACATCACAATATACCTCACGTTATCTGCCCGCGTAGTGCATTGCTACCAACTATTGCGGTTCCTGGAGATGAGGAAGATTACCCCTGCACTTCGACTGGTCCATCATTCGCAATCAATCCAAAAAGGGCCAGTTCGCGGTGTGGGCATGGTGGGAAGTTCTTGAGAATAAACTTTTGCGATTCCCCTACTTCGCTTGAGTGGTTGTAGCTCCCTACATTCTTTTATCAAGTTAAATATTTTGCTTTAAACAAATACACTAAGCATCCTTGACTAACGGTTCGTAGGGTTTGTGTTACTTCATCACAGGTCCAGGTTTCTACACCTCGGCTCTTATTCTCGCACTTTGCTACACGAGTTCTCAGGATGCGAGAGGACAGATGGCTACCCTATATATTGTCACCATTCCTGCACAGTGGATGCCATACTGTCTCATCCTCTTGACCTGGTTGACTGCGGGTACAAATACGGCGATCGTGTCATTGATTGGCCTCATCTCGGCTCATTTGCATTTGTTCTTGACAAAGCTCTGGCCAGAATACGGTGGTGGAAGGAATCTCTTGCCTACACCAGGGTTTATTAGACGGATGTGGGAGACAAAGCAAACCACTGTTACTCACAAGAGTTATGGCACTGCCATTGCTCGCCCTCAGGCCAAGGAGGAAGGTTCTGGTCCATTGCCTGATTCATGGAAGTCTCGCGGAAGCGGTCACAGACTTGGTTGAACTTAGAGTTTTTGCATCAGATGTTGTATCTGTGTAGTAAGAGAAAAGCGGCGCCAAATGGAAGTAGCTTATTAAAAGCAAAATGAATTATTGTTTGCCTGTTTCAATCGACTGATTGCTTTTGTTTTTTTTCAGTGATAAAACGCTGAGTGTTAGCGGGGTCCCTATTTCCGCATGTTTTGGGTGAGAAACGGAGAGCTCCTCTGCCTTAAAAACGCAATAGCCCATGACTTCAGAGACCCCAATACGGAAATGCCAATAGAATAAAGACCAACTCGATTCACGAAACTCACGAAACGAGTTCATTCCTGCAATTCCAAGGTCGGGAAAAAGCCGGACTATCGTAAACCACGTGACATACCGCCCGCGCTAAAGACCCTCCACTGAAATTTAGCTTCGGCAAAAATTATCGAAGCTCTTGAAGAAAGTTCTCGAGGTTCATGCAGATTTTGACTGCTCAACAACACCAGCGCAACCACTAGAGAATATCAGGAACTCCCGTGATATCTCTGAATAGCCGTCAAGATGGCTATGGTCGTTGCAAAAAAAGAGGTCGAGTACACCATCAAGCCAGAAGCTACCACTCCTGTGGTTGATACCAGCTCATGGCCATTGCTCCTCAAGAACTACAACAATTGTATGCCACAGACATCTCAGATACCTGCGAAAAACTTGCTAACTCAAGCTGGCAGTACTGGTTCGCACTGGACATTTCACCCCAATTCCCAATGGATGTACCCCACTCAAGCGCGATCTGAAATCCTACATCAGCTCTGGAGTGATCAATCTCGATAAACCCTCCAACCCCTCCAGTCACGAAGTCGTCGCCTGGGTGAAGCGCATGCTAAGGTGCGGAAGTCTTTCAATCTTTCTAACATCCTCATGCTAACCAACTTGTGCCAACAGAGTTGAGAAGACTGGTCACAGTGGTACCCTCGATCCAAAAGTTACCGGATGCTTAATTGTCTGCATCGATCGCGCAACCAGACTTGTCAAGTCACAACAAGGGGCTGGAAAAGAGTATGTCTGTGTCATCCGATTACACGATAAACTTCCTGGCGGTGAGGCGCAATTTGCGCGCGCGCTCGAAACTTTGACCGGTGCCCTTTTCCAAAGACCTCCATTGATCTCTGCTGTCAAGAGACAATTGAGAATCCGAACCATCCACGAGAGCAAACTTTACGAATTCGATAATGATAGACATTTGGGCGTTTTCTGGGTTAGTTGCGAGGCTGGTACATATATCCGTACTCTTTGCGTACATTTGGGATTGCTCTTGGGAGTTGGTGCACATATGCAGGAGCTTCGAAGAGTACGAAGTGGAGCAATGGACGAGAACGTTGGAATGGTCACTCTTCATGATGTCTTGGACGCACAGTGGATGCAGGATAACACTCGGGACGAGTCATACTTGAGAACTGTCATCTCGCCATTGGAGACACTTCTTACCACATACAAAAGAATTGTTGTCAAGGATAGTGCAGTCAACGCCGTATGCTACGGTGCTAAGCTCATGATTCCAGGTTTGTTGAGATACGGTAAGTTTTCTTAATCATCAGTAAGGAGCTATTCACTAACAAATTTACAGAGGCTGGAATTGAGGTTCACGAAGAGGTCGTTCTCATGACCACCAAGGGAGAGGCCATCGCTCTTGGAATCGCTCAAATGTCAACTGTCGAGCTTTCTACCTGTGATCACGGAGTTGTTGCCAAGGTCAAGCGTTGTATCATGGAGAGAGATCTTTACCCAAGAAGATGGGGATTAGGTCCAGTCGCATTGGAGAAGAAGAAAATGAAGTCTGATGGAAAGCTCGACAAGTACGGCCGACCAAATGAGGCAACACCTGCAAAGTGGAATACCGAGTACAAGGATTTCAATGCTCCTCTTGACGGAACAACTCCTGCCCCAGTCGCCCAAATTGAGGCTAAAGAGGAAGCTGCTGCAGCCCCAACCTCTCCAGCTTTCGATCCCGATACATCAATGGTCAGCAACGCCGCAGACGATACTGGAAAGAAACGCAAACGTCACGAGGGCGAAACCGCGGAAGAAAAGGCCGAGAGGAAGCGAAAGAAGAAGGAGAAGAAAGAGAAGAAGGCGAAAAAGGAAGGCAAGAAGGTTGTTGAGAGTGACGACAGCGAATAGATGGTAGCTGCTGCGCGTGTCTGTTTTTCATTGAGAGCAACTTGGATCGAGACCAGGATAGGTACTTCGGTTCTTTGCATAGTTTGCTTTGGCGTTTTGATGTATCATACTTGCTGCAGGGATTCTTTGCAGGGTAGGACTAAAAGGAGTTGTGTATGGAATTCTTTTTTCTCTTATATCATGACTTACTCTTACATATGACGTTTTGGAATCTTCCGTTTGATCGATTGCGCAATTTTGGGTGAACACTTTGCTGTGATGGACAACTAGCTGCTCTTGCAAAATGATTTCTATTGACAAAATTGGGCTTAGGGTAAGAGGTGAACCTGGGTTGTAGGTTTAAGAGGGTGTGTTGACGGCGACGGGGGAGACCGTAGTGACTTTGAGAATCAGTCTTTGCGATCCCGGTAGCAAATAATAGTCGAAAACAGATGTCGAGAGGAAAACCGCATTGGAGTTTTGAAATGCTACCCGCAACCTTCGATACGTTTTCGACAGAAATGACGCCTTCCTTCTCTGCTCGGTAGGACTGAGGTTAAGGTCAAGCTAACTCAGAGGAAAGGAGCGACTCTAACCTCGAATCGTGTGGGAGTGGTTGGTTAAATGTTGAGGGTTGTGATCAAGACATTGAAGTAAAGGAAGGAATAACGGGACGACTTACTACACCTCAACTCGTTCTTCCCTAAACCTCGAACCTTGAGCTCCACTTGACTGCGAGAACCTTGGAGTGGTCAACAAGCCGGGGAAGGAACGCTCCTAAGTTGTTGGAACATTTGTGAGAGGGGATGGCGTTGCGTTGCGCCTTCCCTTTTCTGTTATCGTCGTAGGTTGGATGGGGTTAAGGTTTAATTGGAGTGGAAGGATGAACCTCGCTCGAGGCGTGTCTTCTGAGGTGGTTGAGTCGAGGTCAAGTTGGGGAAGGAACGACCTTGAGAGTTGAGGAGATGCGGAGTCGTGCCTTTCCTTTCGGAGGTAACGGTCGGGGACGGTCAGATTCAAGGCGATGTCGGATACTGGGTTCTACGACTTCGTTTGGTGACGAGGTGGGTTTAAAGGGGGAGTGGATGGTGAGAAAATGGGTAGACTACCTATACTTCTTTTGATGAAGATTCCTGCTTTGTGAGCGAGTGTGAGATTTACAATTAAGTTGGTGACGATTTTTCTTCCTTTCAGAGACGAAATTTAACGAATTCCTAATGGGTTTAGTTGATTGATTGGGGTGGGTGAAATCTTCTTTCTCCCCTGGTGTATTTCGAGTTGAGATTGGTCTTTATTTGGCGGGGGTTATTATAGCTAGAGGTTGAATTCAGGATCAGATTTCTGCAGATGTGTGAAGTGAGGTGTGTTGCGAGAATGAATGAGAAGGGAATCAGCAAAATAAAACTTAGGTAGACAGACAGCGCAATACTTTTAAATTGAACTATGTTGGAAGTTAGGGAGGTGATTTGCTATTTTACTCCCTCGTGTTGTTCTACGAAGCCATGCTAGAGTAGGAAATTAGGTTAGTGATAATAAAGATAAACTTTTCCTTCCTAGTGGTATTTGTTATAAGTCATCTTTCCTAAATCTGGGCAGCCTAGGAATAGCTTAACACAACTTTTAGGTTGCCTGGGAACAGTTCAATTTTCAAAATCGCATTTCCTGGGTACCCGGGAATAGTATCAAAATCTTCTTCATATTAACAAACAAACCATTCATCATACAAAGGACTCACTAAGTTTCTCCTATAGGCGGGTTACCTAAAAGTATATTTGCTTCCTCCTTCTATTGGTAGGTTACCTACCAACAGCACAATACTATCGTGTCGGACTATTTGTAGGCAGCCTACTGATAGTACAACAAGCAGATACTTACACTTCACAGACGCAACACGAGCATTATAATAAGCCTTAAACCATACCATTTCTATCTTGGAAAAGAAAGTTCATAGATGATGGCGGGTTTTTCGTAGTTGTGCCTTACTGTTGAGGAAAACGCGAGAGTTCTTGGTGCAAAGCGCATGGCGAGGTTTCGTATCTTATGATCAAGAGTTTGGGATATTTAAGTAAACTTTGGTAATTTTAATAGGGCTGGGAAAAGCATGGAATTGAAGTCAAAGCAGTTCTCTGTAGTTGAATTATGGAATTCATTCGTATACTTTCTCGCTTAAAAAGCTGGACTTGGGAATCCTGGTTCCTTGGGCTGAAACTTGAAATGCTCTGTAGTCTTTAAATTCGTAGGTTGCAGTAGTGAGGACTATTCGCATGGTTCTCGCTCATGACTTTGGATGCCAAAGTATGTGGAATACTACTTTTAGGGTTAGCAAGAAGTTAATTGATGGTGAGACTGCAACCCCAGAGCAATTGAAGAGCCAGCCACCAAATATCGAACTTTCAAATACATCAGTGTGAGCCAGAGAGAAGACAGAGAAGATTTTGGCAAATCGGAGTCTGTATTCATCGATTCTTTCTACAATTATGTAAGAATCAGCACTCGAAAATCTACGAAAAAAGAATTTTCTTTTTACAGAAGCCCCGAGAACTTCACCCAACCAATAAAAAAAGATTGAGTCGCAAAACAAATGGTATCATCTATCCCCCCCCCCCCCCCCCCCCGAATCCTTCCTAAAGTCCCCCCACAAATTATTTTCACAAGAAAACTATACCCAGCAGCCAAGAGGCGTGGTCAAAAGAGAAAACAGCTAGAAAAAAGATGTGAATAAACAAAGAGAAGATGTTTAAACAATCTTGTCGGCGTCAGCAGACATCTCCTTGGAGCCGACGGCGGAGTTCTCGTCTGAAATCTTGCGGTCGTGGTGTGCGCCGTTGGCTGGGTCGTAGCTTGGGGTTCTAGAAGGTTTGTTAGTGATATGTTCGGTAAACTTGAAAGGGGGAGGCGAGAAAACATACCCTGGGACTTCACCAGCCAACTCCTCGAGAGTCTTACGCTTGGTCTCGGGAATCAGGAAAGAAGTTAAGAGACCAGCTAACATGAAAAGGGCGAAGATTTGCATGATGTGCTTCAACCAAGGTGAGGCATCCTTTCCGGTAGCTCCTGGCTTAGCACCACGTGTACGGAGAGGACCGAAAACGACTTGAGCGATGATTGCACCCATCTTTCCTGAGGCGGCGGAGAAACCGTGAGAGGTAGAACGGTAACGGGTTGGGAAACATTCTCCAGGAACAACGAATGTAGTAGAGTTAGGACCGAAGTTGAAAAAGAATTGAGCGATGACATAAAGACCGAGGAGAGCTCCACCAGACAAATGGTCGTAAGCGAAACCAATAACGACGAACATGATGGTGAGCATGGTGAAACCTCCGATTTGGATTGGTTTACGGCCGAGAGTATCGATAGTAGCGACTGAAACCCAGTATCCTGGAATGGCACCAGCACAGACGAGGATCAAGTTTCCGACTGCGGTCTTGTAGAAAACTTCATACATGTTCTTTCCGCCAGAGTAACCGATTGCTGAGAGAATGATGGAGTTGTTCAAGCCCAAGCCATAATATGCGACATCCAAGAAGAACCAACTACCAGCTGTACCGAGGAGAACCTTGCCGTATTTCCATTGTCCATAGTGGGCGACGAAATCTCTCATGGAAGCCTTGGGGATATCGAGAGCTTGGGCTTGTTGAGACATGGCGGTAACACGACGGATCTCATCCACATCACCTTCAGCCTTTCCGTGCATATAAGCTTGAGCATCCTCAGCAGCCTTCTCGACATCTCTCGCAACATCGAAGGTATAACGAGGAGTCTCTGGGATCGTGAGTCTGTAGTAGAGTGCGACGCAACCTGGAACAGCACCGAAACCAATAATTATTCTCCACATTTTGTCCACAGCTAGTTGACAGACACCGGTACAAGTCGATGCCTTGGAACCAGTAATCAGTGATTCCTTGAAACCAGCTGTGACAATCAAGGCCATCATGGCAGCAGTAAATTGACCGATACCTTGCATAGCAAAGACGGCGTTCATCATAGCTCCTCTCCATTTAGTAGTAGCGAATTCAGAAGTGATAATTGAAGACAATGGGTAGTCTCCTCCAATTCCGATACCCTGATATAAATTAGCAGTTTCCTGGAAACCCGTATAGATCTACTAACCATGAGAACACGCCAGAAGATTATCAAACCGACAATTGAGATGGCTGGTGATGGTGACGAGAGAGCTTGAGCGAGAGTTGCAAAGATGATGAGGATCAACTCGAGACCATACATCTTCTTACGTCCAACGACATCAGCGAGATATCCAAAACCCAATTGTCCGAGAACAGTTCCACCCGATGTAGCGACTTTAATTGCGGTATCGGAGTTGGATGGAATAGTTCCGTGGGATTTCTTGTCTTGGAAGAAGGCAACACCCAACATGGCTGTGACTAAATTGATAGCGAAGATCTGACAATTATTAGTTTATGATTTTGTTGACCTGTATATTTCGAGTTGTTGATTCACTACTCACATCGTAGGAATCGGTAAAGAAACCAATACCCGCAACCACACAGGCACGAATATGGTACCATCCGAAAGGAGCTTTGTCGATCTCGGCGAGGGCTAGTCTTCTTCGCTCATTGGGATCTTGGATATGAGCAAAATCGTTATGGAAGTTGTGGAAGGCGTTGTTGCCTCCAGCGGTCTTGACCACAGGAGCTGCGGTGGTGGTGGCCATTGTAAATTAGTTTGTCGTGTTCGACGATATTTTAAAGGATCGACTAATTATCTGTATGGGCGAAGATGAGGTTGATTGCCGGTGAGGAGACGGAATGGGAAGTGGTTGAGTGCTCGACTGGGAAAGGAAAGGAAAGAGGCAGAAGGACGGGACACCAGCTGGACTTATATTGTGCTTGGGGTGGATGCAGGCGACGCAAGGTCAGTGATTAACGGAGTGCTCGCCGACGGGGTGGACGCGAGTTGCCCAGGCCACTGAAGCTTTAAGCGACTGGGGGGAATTCACCAGGGTGACGAGACATGATTGCTTTTTGGGGATGCACACCCGGCTTGCAGAGGTGGGGCAGGGGTCTCTATGGGTCTCCACGCCTCCTCGACGTGGGATTGGAAGAAGCCTGATAAAGTGAATAATGGAAGAGCCCCCGAAGAAGGCTTTACTGGGGACAACTGGTGGGGGAATTCTCGGTGCGCCAAGATTGACCTGCATACCCCCTGAGGTACTCGCTAACCCAGTAAGTAAACTGAATCTCTTCCCACCATCGCGGCTCTCCACCATCAATGAATCCTCTTGCACCGAATTCAAGCAGAAACTGTTACACAGGAGTTGTATAGTTGCAATCCCTCAGTAAAGAAGGCCTGGATCCCACATTGTTACTTTATCCAAACAAAAGATACTTCTTCACCGGTTTCCTTATCTTTTCAACTCTAATCGCAAAGTAGCCTCACGCGACCCTGAAAACGGGTTTCTCTATAACAAGTAACCGCCTACTGCGCGTCTTTTCTCAGCTACAGTAGTGCTGTAACATGTACGAGTCGTATTAGTCAAGCCGTGATTCCTTGAACCCCGAACTCTCAATCATTTCATTAGCTGTCTCTCCATCCTTTTTTCTGTCTAAGACTCTGGGCGCGCCAATCACACACAAGCACTGCGGCACGCTCTGGGCAGACACCCCGAAACAGTCTTGGAAGTGGAAGACTGACTTTTCACCTGTGGCGTAGTGTGGCTATCGCAGCAACATTCCCAACGATGGCACCGAGAAGAGGAGCCATAAGTTTAATGGCGAATCCGCAAGGTCACGGACGTCTCCGAGTGGCAGGCCGGGCAGTCCCTTCCTTGTGCACTAGGATCTATATTCGTTTGAATGGTAACTGTGCCATTGCAGAGAATCATGTTGAACGAGCAAATCAGCTTCTTTTTTACACGTGTTGGTGCGACTGCATTTCTGCATCAGGAAGGCTTCGAGAACGCGGGAAGCAATCGTATTTAGGGCATTTGGATTCGACCCTCGCCAACCAAAGAATCCGACAACGTGCAGTTCATGTTTCGAGCTCTCGCAGATCCTCGAGAAACGAAGACATAGTCAGGCTCCGCTCTGATCTGGATTGTTTGGCGTGGAAAGGTCGGAATTCGTCTCATGTTTGGCTCATTCTGTGGACAGGGTGATGCACGTCATTACAGAGAGATACCAATTCAGCCCACGCACGACGGATGAGAGGACTCTTGGAAAAGCTTGTTGAGCGATTTCAGAAATGGCCGGTCGATAAAGCAACATTCCGTACGCATGTACAGGTACGAGAGCTGTGGTGTTTCGGGAGCGGACTTTGAAGGTATCACAAGCCATACTTCCAAATGCAACTTGTATCGCACAGTGGTCGTACAGGATACAGCTGGAGAGCCCATTCAACGAGCGAGCTGAAGGAAACTTTGGCTGTGAAGTTGTGAGAAAGTAGAGTTTGAATTCAAGGTTGCAGTGAGATTTTGCAATGTCGTTGAAATGGACAAATCAGAAGGCCCAGAATAAAAACGTGCCTCCCTCCCGCTCTCCGCTTCGTCCACACTGAATCTGACTCCATCTGGGGTGCCCTGTCACACTTCCCCACCAGGAGCTTGGCTACATTGGTATTCTAACCGCTTTTGCGCATATCGGTATCCGTGCCAGTAGTTCGGCCAGACTCCTCCATAGGTGCGAACGCGCGTGGAAACACCAAAACAGCATTTCATTTTCAATCATCTAGAGTGACTCCACTTCGATCCGTGGCAATAAAGACAAGATAAAATCACACGATCTTTTACTGAGAGAATCATATGCTTTCGTAATTTTTGTTCTTTGCAGGACACCTTTTTACTCGAGAACGAAAAGTCGAAAAGTCGAAAACTCGCCAAAACTCTAGAATTTACTTCATACTTCGTACATCCTGGGGTACAACACCACCATATCGAGCGCCACTATCGCCGAGACTCTTGGAGGCATTGCCCAAGAGATTCCAGCAGATCCCAACATCAACTGCCATGATAACCTCATGATCAAGCAATATAATCTTCCGGCGCGGCAAGCGCCTTCCATGAGCTTATTTTTCTTGGGTTTCTTGGGTTTCTTGGGCTTCTTGGGTTCTTGGTATTGGGGCACAGGAAAAGTAGCTATGTTTATAAAGACGACACCTTCATATTTATGTATTCAGTGTTGGTCTTCCGAAACGAAATTTCCGGATTCCAGACTTTCACACTTTCACGGGTCGTTCTGATGGTTAGTGGTGAAGGAATCTTCATTCCCCCCATCAAAATCATTTGGTGTTTTTGAACATACATTTCCGATCAATAAACCTAGATATTTCACTCATCAGGTTGGATGACATATCGGACATGGAACCCGACCAGGATCATATTCAGAAACGGTTTCCAATTTGGTCGCGGGATGAACACCTTCCAATCACCGCCACGCCTTTACAACTCAGTAACGCACCTTGTCTCCCACAGGAACGCTCTCCATTGACCAACGACGGCCTTCCCTTGAAGCACGAGGTTGTGGCGTAAAAAGGCCTTTGATACACGGAAAACTCTCCGATGTCCATCGATTCTAAGACTTTGTGGTGTCAGACCCAAGACACACTTGCAAAGTTTAACCAGATAGCAAATCCAAACGAATTTAATTCCACGCGAGTATCACGCGCTCTGGACCAAGTGTACATCTGCAACCCAGGAGCTATTTAGTTTGGTCCCCATGGCCCTTTGCAGTCAGTCTGCAGATGAGGTGCATGATCGAAGCAACCCACAACGGAGCCATTTTGATTCCACCAAACGATCCACATCATTGATACATCCATCCCACGTTATTGAATGATCATCTCAAGGATCTTGTAATTTAAGCTAAATAAAAATGCGGTCGTGAAGATTCCGAATACAGGGGGTTTCCGCATGTATTTCTGCCCAAATAGAGCCGCCTAGCCTCTTCCTTGACGAATAGGGTGAACAATCAAAATCTTCTCGTTCCTATAACCTAGTAATTATAAGAGGATTCTCCCTTTGATCTTTGGTACTGTCTTCTACCAAATTACTCATTGCTGAATGTTGAATGTTGGCCATCCAATCAAAGTTATTTGTGATTTGGTAAGTCTTTGCTTTGCAAACCACCTGTGCTTCCACATTTCTATACTGTTGTCTTCACACTTTTTCCTCCCATCTTGCCGTCCCAGAGATCATTTTCTGGATCATTTTATCTTGCTAAGTTCGAGTGCCCAAGTTCAATTCTCAACCTATCATCAATACCACATTCCTGAAAACATCATGGCATTGGATCACCTTCTATCTTCGAACATCTGATGCCGCTCCCTATAGTCGATAATTCATAGCATTCCACAAACGTCATCACGCCTTGATTTCAGCTGTGGAAAGCTCGACAGCAAGTTGCTGCTCAGATCGTAGGTATTTGGGTTACATCATTACTAAGACACTAACTAACCACTCAAAGGGTAGAGTGGCGAAGACATCGACGGCACTTTTTTGTAATTGCCGATAAGTTCTAATTCGTATATCACACCTCGAGGATTCTTGGTCATTCTCCAATATCCAGTTGATACAATCATTTCAAATATCAACATTCATACTTACCGCAATCACCGCCACTGATATTTTTTCTCTCAAAAACATTTTTATAATACTGCTAAGAAGTGTACTTCACATAAACCTCAACCTCAACCTCAACCTCAACCCCCTCAACATGAACACATCTCAATTTAAGCACTAAAAGAATGTAAGAAATCCTCCCTCAACACCACTACTTTTTCTTCCTCTTTCAAACAGAAAAACAAAACAAGTCTCTTACAGCTCAAATCCTTCTCCTCTCGAACAAGGAGAGTCGACAAATAACCCGCAACCTAAAAACTATCTTAAAATCCATCTCTCAACCATGGCTTTCCTCGTAGATGTACAGGATGAGTACCAGAGGCACTCTACTCCCAAGGAAGCGCCTTCTTACACTGCAAGTAGGCTCCAAACCAAGCAGTAGTACTTTTACATTTGAGGCCTTCACAACAATTAAGGCCAATGGCTGTGTTGCATAGTGCTAATGAATTTGCGTTAGTACATCTATTTTCGTTGGTACGTGGTGTAGAGGTGGAACTGACTACCCTCGCCGACACAAAAGGCTTCTGGTAGGATTGGCTGTTCGAAGGTGGTGAGGGGGTTGGAAGATTGTTGGTCGTCCTTTTTTAAAGGGGGGTGTTAGCTTTTGTGTTTTGCTTTATAGGTTGGGGTAGAGATGAGGAGAGGGGGAAAGGGGTTAGTACTTTGACGCTGATGACTAGGTTTAAATTTGGGTTGGGGATTGCTACTGCGTTGGTGCTTGAGATGGCCGTGATGGCTACGAAGAGGGTTTTTGTGAATATCATTCTGGTTGACAGAAATGGGTGTGATATTTTGGGTGAAACTTTAGAAGGAGCGTGGTGGTTTAGAGCTTATTTGGTGATGATGATGAAAGAGAGAATGGAGGTATTGTATATTATATCTCGCTTTCTCGAATCTGTGATCTACTTGTTTGATTTGGTGTTCTTTTTTAATTTCGTTCGAGAACACAAATAGTGCACCAGGCTACGGCTCCCGGTGATCGTTATTCAATTTTAGAGATTTGGGAGTCCCGAGGTCGAAAGCGGCGTTTCCCAATCGTCAGTTAAAAATTAGTGTCGTCTCAGTTCCACTCACTCTGGGGAGTTGGAAAAGTAGGTGAGTACGAAACTTAATAATCTAGACTTTCATTCGAGGATTTAGAGTCTTGGAGTTGTAGTGTTGTGATCTTGTGGGGTATGGTATTACGTGGGATGCCAACGGATGCGGGTGTTATGTTGTACTGTGGAGATACTTTGTGACCGCATAGCTCTTGAGGGTATCTACCTGTTACATCTCCGCTTTGCCTCAAGAACCTCTTATGAACTCCCCAAATTTGAACAAGAACCAAGAGATTCGCGAGCTGAGTGAGCTTTTTCGTCTGGGCGTCTTGACCCAGGAAACTCCACTGCAAGAAACTATGAATCTGTAATTCTCTCGACTTCCAAGGTAAATAACTTATTTGCAAGGGCAACGAAGTCACAGGGTCTATATTATTGTATTCCATGTGTACTGATGCTTCTCATTGTCCTCCAAAGATCAACATTTTTCAGGCCCAAAAATTTGAAACGGAGATGAGAATGGAAGCACCATGACTTGGCACAACTCCTTCTAATATTAAAATAGATCCCGTCCGATTTGGAAGACAACACATGCTCCACGCGCCAGATTTAAAATTCATTAGGTGACGCTGGAATCAAGTTTGCTAACAAGCACCCCAGAGCAAGGAGGAAATGGAGAATTTTAAAGTGCCCTATTAGCGGACATATGAGGAAGAATACGGAAACCTTGACTTAGTAAAATATACTATTAGCTTGAGATTGGTCGTGTCAATAAAAATCAGTCAATAACAAGAAAATATAACCAAACTTCTTATTCTTGATGTACATACATACAACTACTAATTATTTCCAAAATACAAAAATCTATAGTTCATCTTTACTAGAGGCCTTCGCCGGCTCCTCAAGTGTTCTACTCTTCTCGTTCTTCTTCTCAGCCGTCGGCTCCGGTAACCCCTTCCGCTTCCTATCCACAGCGGCAATCTCATCATCGTACACATTCCACTCTGGAACTTGTCTCCTTGCCCGATCGAGTTTTGGCTCCTTCGTCAATGGGTTATTGCACAAATCGATCGTCTTTGCTTCTTTCAAGCTCTCATCGCTACACCATGTCTCACACCACAACCACTCTTGTGGCAGACTGTGAATGGGTAAGATCGATTGCATATGGTTGGGAAGATCCTGATCCAAGTTGGAAAGACTGTTGGGGTCAGCAGACAATTGGTGATATTGTTGACGGAGTCGGTCTCCAGCAGCGATTTGACGGAAGCGATGCAAGTCAACGACGTAAAGGGCACTTATGTGATAAGGAAGACCGCGCAAGAATTTCTCCCAGTAACCTTGTTTCCAGAAGCGGAAGCCCTCCATTTCAGTTCGGCTGTCGCACATTGGGGTGAAGCCATATGGCGCGCCTTTGAGATCGTGGTTAACCAACTCGATCATGTCCGTGCGAACAATTTGGTCGGCATCAACGAAAATAACCTTGTCGAGAGATAAGGGGAAGAGAACATCGAGGAACAGAATCTTATATCCCCAGATTTCACGTTGCTTCTCCGTCTGGGCCCGAAGCCAATGAGGCCATTTGAAAGTAACCATTTCGTACTCAAAGCCGTACTCAGCTGCCAGGTAGGGGATGAAATCTTTGAACGATGGCGACAGAAATTGTTCGATAAACCAGAATTTAACTGTGTGTTTTGTGTTTTTCATGACAGAAACCATCATAATGTTCAACATTCGCTCGTATAGATGTCCACTGGCGACGGAAAAGATATTGATCTCAGCCTGGTCTTTTTTCACAACACTAGTCTTTCCTTTGCCCAAAATCCCTTGGGCAAAGTTGAGCCCGCGAGAGACAAAGTCCATGGCGGAGCCCTCGTTAGATTCAAGTACATCTTCAAGCTCCATGCCGGGCTTCCGTGACAGTCGAGGATACAGAGTAGCCCCCTGGAAGCTCATCAGTACAACTTCCGTACTCTCGTCACCAGGAACTGGGCTCCAGCCTTGCGACCCGATGCTGTCAATATTGAAGATTTCTGAACTTCTTCCTTCCTGGAGGTCAATCTTGTAGAAGCCTGGATTTGCCTTGAATTGGAAATATCCTAAGTTTGCCATGATGATCGTGTCAGCAAAATGAGGATCTCTCTCAGTCCCCAGAACAAGCTGTGCACCGCGAGGAGCAGCGCCACCAGGTATCTCGCGGGAGTGACCTTCGATCAAAATATGCTCTAGCTCGTACAAAGCGTCGACATCACTCTTGACGGAGCTTAACTTGATATTGTCCAGATCATGCACAGATTCCTTCGGTGCAACAAGCCATGCTGGTGGAATATCCATACCCATTGTCAGTAGTGCCTCTTGTGGTACACCGCTAAAAGTGGCACCCAGAGATTGGAGAGAGCCACCAGCGTCAAAAGTCGGCTTGGATTCAATGACGTATCTATAGAAACGTTTTACTGGAATCTCTTCTAGTCGATCTTTGGGGTTGAGATACAGCTTGACGTAAACGCCGTCAAGCTCAGATATCGCCTTAAGAATTGGCACCCATTTTTGAGCTTGCTGACTTGCAGGGTCCACCAGTACTGTCATCTGAATACTGGCAGTAGATTTATCACCAATCTCTATAACAGTGTGCGAAGAATTCCATACACTGAATTTACTCATTCTGAGTGTTGAAGCTTTTTCAAACATTCCATCCGGCGTGTCGGATATTGTTGATATTGCGACGATTGACGAGATCTTGGCCAATGATAAGGGGTCTGACACCTTTTCAGTGAATCCGAGATCCTCCATGGCCGAATATGATGGCACTATACGTTTTGAACGCTCATATGCCAATAACTGGTCAAGATCTTCGTTGACAAGGGTAGCCGAATCAAGAATTGGTCCCACAAGTCGACCATTGAGAAGGATAGCGCCCTGGCCGGACAGGAGGCCTAAGGATTTAATAAATGGAGCCGCGGTGTTCCAGTATTCGTTTACTTGTTGCGCGTTTGGTCCATTTTCCTTGGCCTTATCTGATGCGATAACCTCCGTCAGTCCATTAACACTCTCGAGTTTTACTGGGTTTTCCAGCACATGAGCGAAGAGATCGTGGCTCAAGCCAGAATCGACAACTGATGAAGCTGAGTTGTGGATAATAGCAAGTTCAACGGATGGATTCGCCTCGCGGAAGGCGAGTGTCGTAGCAAGTAAGCTTGAGCCAACTTCGGATTCCAAGTCTGTGATCAAGACCATATGAGCCCAATCCCTTTTGCTTGATTCGGAGTGGGCCTTGACACCCGGAAAAGTGTCTAACAAGTCTTGCTTGTCACCCAGAAGTTTGCTGACGTCGAAAATTTTCAAGTTCTTCTCATCTTCTGGAACAATCAAAGAATTTCTTCTCTTGGCTGCTTGCGATAAGAAGAGAGAGGGGAGCGAGACGTCAGGATCTACTGTTTCTTGAAAAATGGCTTGTTGTATAGTTTGTAAGTCGGCGGTTACCCTCTGGCTCATCAGTTGGAGCCAATTCTCATTCCGTGGTATGGCAACACCATTCACAAAGACTGGTGGAATTTTGCTATCTGCTGAAAGTCTACTCATCCAATCTTTCGAGGCTTGTATCCGGTCTTGATAATCTTCGGATTTGAGTATCTCATCCCAAGGACGCGCAACTTTTTCGGGTCTGACATTTCGGCCTTCTATGGCAGCATCGACAATTGCCTGGATGGGAGCGGATGTTTTCTTGAAAGTAGAAGCCTTCTCCAAGTAGGCTATCGCCGTGGAGAGCCCGTAAGTATCCAGCAAATAGTACAATACCCTTGCTTGGTCTAGGGATTCTTTGGTGGTAATTTGAGGTACCAATCCAATTCGAATGTTGAGCTTTCTCTCGACAAAGCTTTTAAGGGTATCTACTATGAGCAAGAGATCATCAGAATCATTGAAATCAACCGGTAACACCAAATTAAAACAATCCTTTCGCACTTGTGGCAATTGGCCGGGATAGGTCCGTTGTAACATCTGCGTGCGCATTAGAGAACCTAACGTGTGGATGGGATCTTGAGTTACTCACTGCTTGCAAGGATGATGGCCAACCCTCGTAACGCTTATCTTTCTCGATATTGTTCATCCAGATAATGACCTTACCACCTTCAGTCTCATCTCTCCAGTCAAATCTTTGCGGTTCGTTCTCAGCTTTCACGATTGCTATATCGTCATGAGATAGCAGTTCAATTGCCTCTGGTCCTGTCAAGCCCAGGCCCCTTACACCATTGATGAGTTTCCGTTCGGCTCGTAGCATGCTAAGGAAACTCAAGGCTTCAATCTGGCGATCAATCATCTGAACACCATTCATCCACCATATATTGTAGCCCCCAGGCACCAATTGAGCACGGTTATATTCATGTTCGGCAACAAACTCTTTGGTGGCATTATGGGATGCTATGGCGCTGGAGTATTTGGGGAAATCTTGTGATAACTTTACAAGGGTGTCAAATGGTTTCTCGCTTTGCATGATGAAACTCGACGCCTTGATACTGAGAGAACGCAACTCAGAGGTAGACAAGGGCTTCAAGTCCGCTAGTTCATCGTCTTCGAACTTGACTTCTTTCTCCTTAGACTCCTTAGCCGGTTGGTTTTCTTCGCCTTCTCTGTCATCGATCACAATGTAGTCTGTACGCTTTAATGCAAGCTCTACGCCATAGCCTGGAACCATCAATGCTCGGGCAATCTTTGTTGAGCGGCCCTTCCTGTGACGAACTCGGTAGGAAGTTTTGCCCTCTCGCGCAGTTTTTACCAAGGTTTTGTGGAATTTTCCAAACTCAAGAGATGTGATATCTGCATACAAAACAGAAGCCGGGGCTGAGAGGTTTCCCAAAACTCGATCAAATTGAAGTTCTTGAGTCTGGCTGTGAACTGGGGTCAGCCTCTCTCCAAGCATCAGTAGTTGGTAATAACTTACGTTTTCCCGGTGACATCTCCGTGGGGCACGTCCAGAGATGGTGAGCAGTATTGTTTCCCGTGAAATAACACCCATACTGGACAGGATGTATCTTGCTCGGCTACCAAAGACGGCTCCGCAGCAGTGTGGTAATATTGATAATGCGCTTCAATTCGAGGTGCCGCAGATCGCATTGATAAGGCAAATTTGTAGGAGGAGAGGGACTCCGGGTCTGCCATGTGTCCGTCATCCTTTAGAACCTTTGTAAAAAGCTCATATAACTCCTGTTCCGTCGTGGACTTCGAGAAATGGCCTTCTGCAATTCGATCGAGCAGAGGAAAGTAACTGGTAGCGTTCTCATCTGCGGCTGTTTCTCTACGTAGTGTCAGAATGTATAGCTGAGGATGGGAAGAGAGGGTTATTTGTACAATAATTCCAGCAGATATGGAGCTGGCGCAAAGGATGCCTTTAAGCCAACATTAATTGAAGGACTGGCAGCAGCGCATAGAGAATGGAGGTAGGTGGAAGCCAAAAGGGCCCCTGTGAGGCCCCATGGCATACCGAGGACTCCCATCGTGAGTTTTGTTGGCTTCAAACAGGTGGTAATGTCTCTCCAGGCGCAGGGCTGAGAGGTTCGCAGGCTCTTTATTGTAGTCTTCGCGGGCGAAAGGGAGTTTTTGCTGTCCGCCAGCGGATAAAATAAAAAGCAGCTGTCTCCAAATCAAAGATATGAGGGTGCACTCATGATTCTATCTTACATACAGGTCGATATACTCAAAGCGAAGAGACAGGGTGTGAGAGGCAGCAAGGCTGAAGAAAGCGAGAGCTTGGGGCCACCTTGCCAAATTGACACCAAGCTATATCATAAAAGCGGCAATAAATAATAAACAACTCTCTAATTAACCCAAATTGTTATGGAATAAATGAAGGAAATAACTGTACTAAAATGACAACTGTATAAAATTTATGAAATGACTTTTCAATCAATCTACTAAGGAAGTTCAAGCTATATTGGTGCCAGCTCTACTAGTAGGTGGGTTCCAGTGTTGCTGCCTCATATATCAGGCGCAGTGGGAGCCACGAACGAATCGCAAGTAGGTGGCAGTTTCCCAAAGCACACCCACAAATCCAAGCAATCGCATCTACAGATGATCTGACTTCACCGCATAACACCAATTCCACGCCAAATTCCACCTCCGGAGCAGAAAGTACTCCAAGAAAAGTCTGCTCCCACCTCCCACCATTCATGCGTGAAGCATAGGCTTCCTCGATCCACGCTGCGTCGGTCAAGATGGCGTCCTCCTCCCCCAATATGCTGACGAAGGTATGGGCGCACATAAACTGCCTCCCCCCGTTCCCATTCATAGGGTAGAGCTAATCTATGATCTAGTTTGAGTCGAAATCCTCGAGGGCAAAGGGCATTGCCTTCCATCCCAAGCGGTATGCCCACCGTCTTCCCCCGCGCAACCAGAGCTAATTGCAGCAAGGCCATGGATCCTCGTCTCCTTACACTCATCCACAATTCAACTATGGGATTATCGCATGGGAACTTTAATCGACCGTTTCGAGGAGCACGATGGCCCAGTACGAGGAATAGACTTCCATAAGACACAACCCCTCTTCGTTTCTGGGGGAGACGATTACAAGATCAAGGTCTGGTCCTATCAGACTCGCAGATGCCTTTTTACCTTGAATGGACATCTGGACTATGTTCGCACAGTTTTCTTTCATCATGAGCTTCCCTGGATTATCTCGAGTTCCGACGACCAGACCATTAGGATTTGGAACTGGCAGAACCGATCTCTGAGTAGGACTATTCCTAAATTACCCCATCCCATATACAGGAGGGCTGACATGTTAAATTAGTCTGCACTATGACCGGACACAATCACTACACGATGTGCGCGCAGTTTCATCCGAAAGACGATTTAGTGGTTTCCGCCTCTCTCGACCAGTCAGTCCGAGTTTGGGACATTTCTGGACTCCGAAAGAAACATTCAGCTCCAACGTCGATGACCTTCGAAGATCAAATGTCAAGATCGAACCAAAACCAGGCGGATATGTTTGGGAACACAGATGCTGTGGTAAAATTCGTTTTGGAGGGCCACGATAGAGGTGTTAATTGGGTCGCATTCCACCCTACCCTACCCCTTATTGTATCTGCCGGTGACGATCGCCTAGTAAAGCTTTGGAGGATGAGTGAGACGAAGGCTTGGGAAGTTGACACGTGCCGAGGCCATTTCCAGAACGCATCAGGATGTTTGTTCCACCCACACCAGGACTTAATACTTTCGGTGGGCGAGGACAAGACGATTCGAGTTTGGGACCTTAACAAGCGCACTTCGGTACAATCATTCAAGCGTGAGAATGACCGGTTTTGGGTTATTGCGGCTCATCCAGAAATCAACCTTTTTGCGGCGGGTCACGATAACGGTGTTATGGTTTTCAAACTTGAGAGGGAAAGGCCTGCGTCCGCGTTCTACCAAAACAACCTCTTCTTCATCACCAAGGAGAAGCACGTTCGGTCATATGATTTCCAGAAGAATATCGAGAGTCCAACATTGTTGACTTTGAAGAAGCTTGGTAGCCCTTGGGTTCCTCCTCGATCATTGTCATTCAACCCTGCTGAACGTGCAATTTTGGTCACCTCTCCTGCAGATGGAGGTTCATACGAACTCATCAACTTACCAAGAGACGGTACTGGAGCAATTGATGGTGCTGACACCAAGCGGGGTCAGGGCAATTCAGCTGTATTCGTAGCACGCAATCGATTCGCCGTGTTCAATGCAAGCAACCAACAAATTGACATCAAGGACTTGTCTAACTCAACCACCAAAACCATTAAACCCCCACCTGGAACCACCGATATCTACTTTGGTGGAACTGGAAACCTCCTCTTAATCACTCCTTCCGCCGTTCACCTCTACGATATCCAACAGAAGAAGAGTGTTGCAGAATTAGCAGTCAGCGGTGTCAAGTATGTTGTTTGGTCGAACGATGGCCTTTACGCTGCACTTTTGAGTAAGCACAATGTCACCATTGTAACGAAGGCTCTGGAACAAGTCAGTACCCTGCACGAAACCATCCGAATCAAGAGTGCTACATGGGATGATGCTGGCGTCCTTCTCTACTCAACTCTGAACCACATAAAGTACACTCTATTAAATGGCGATAATGGCATTGTTCGTACACTAGACCAGACTGTCTATCTTGTCCGAGTCAAGGCACGCACGGTTTACTGTTTGGATCGAAATGCAAAGCCCAAGATTTTGAATATCGACCCAACAGAATACCGATTCAAGTTGGCACTCGTTAAGCGGAATTATGAAGAAATGTTGCAAATTATCAAGAACTCGAGTCTTGTTGGTCAAAGTATCATCTCGTACTTGCAGAAGAAAGGTTACCCAGAAATCGCTTTGCAATTCGTTCAAGATCCTCAGACCAGATTCGAGCTTGCTATTGAATGTGGCAACTTGGACGTTGCTGTTGAGATGGCGAAACAGCTAGATAAGCCTAAATTGTGGTCTCGCCTGACAACCGAAGCCCTTGCCCATGGAAACCACCAAATTGTTGAAATGACCTACCAGAAACTTAGACAGTTCGACAAATTATCATTCTTGTATCTTACCACTGGTGACGAGGCTAAGCTCGCACGTATGGCTAAGATTGCAGAACACCGTGGTGATTTCACCGCGAGATTCCAAAACGCGTTGTATCTCGGGGATGTGAACGACCGAATCCAAATGTTCAAGGAGATAGACCTCTGTAAGTTAAAATCCTGGCACTCTTCTAACCTATATACAGTTTGTTAATAATACCACAGATCCCCTTGCATTTATGACCGCCAAGTCTCATGGGTTGGAAGACGAGTGTGAGTCTATTCTGGAAGCGACAGGACTCACGGAAGAACAAATTACTCTCCCATCTATGGGAAGCCCATTGACGCCACCAAAACCTGTCGTTCAAACGTTCAAAGCGAACTGGCCAACAAAAGCCACATCGCAATCATTCTTCGAGAAGGCGCTACTTGGACAAGTCGAAGGTTTGTCGCTAGAGGACGAGCCAGCAGCGACTTCCAACGGATTCGGCTTCGATGACGCTGGTGACGAGGACGCTACTAAACGAAATGGCAACATTGTAGATGTAGATGACGATGAGGATGCCGCAGGATGGGATATGGGAGATGATATTGTTCCGGAAGTCGAGAGCGATTTTGTCAATGTCGAGAGTGCCGAAGCTGGCGGAGCAGCCAGCAGCGAGGCCGACTTGTGGGCTCGCAACTCACCACTTGCTGCAGACCACGTTGCTGGTGGTTCTTTCGAGACTGCTATGCAATTGTTGAATCGTCAAGTTGGTGCAGTGAACTTTGAACCTTTGAAGCCACGATTTTTGGAAATTTACGAGGCATCAAAAACCTATCTCCCAGCATCGGCCGGACTACCACCCCTCATCAACTATGTCCGACGAACTGTCGACGAAACCGACCCGAGAAAGGTTCTTCCTATCATCCCCCGGGATATCGAATCGCTAGCGGCAAACGACCTCCAGAAAGGCTACAAAGCCATGCAATCTAACAAGTTAGAAGATTGCGCACAAATTTTCAAGAGGATACTTTTCGCACTTCTTGTGAATACGGTGTCCAGCTCCTCCGAGGTGGAAGAAGCAAAGAAGCTCATCAAATCGGCGTGCGAATACAGCATTGCTATGGCTATTGAGTTGTCACGACGAAATCTTGGCACCAATGAAGAGGTAGCAAAGTCACCGGAGAAGTTGAAGCGTAGTCTCGAGCTCTCAGCATACTTTACAATCCCTAAACTAGAGGTCGCCCATAGACAGTTGACTCTTGTCACTGCCATGAAGCTCGCCTGGACTAACAAGAACTACAACTCCGCATTGAGTTTTGCAAATCGGATGTTAGCAAACGGCGGTGGTGCTAAGATGCTAGAAAACGTAAGCATAAATTTTACCTTGCCTTGGAGAAAGTTACTAATTATCGAAATAGGCACGGAAAACCAAGGCACAATGTGAACGTAATCCAAACGATACACATGAAATTGAGTTTGATCAATTTGCTGAGTTTGACATTTGCGCCGCCTCCCACACACCCATTTATTCAGGCTCTCCATTTGAGGTCTGTGCTTTTGATGGTAGCAAGTATCATTCTAAATACAAGGGAACGGTCTGCACAGTCTGTGAGGTTTGCGAGGTGGGGAAGAATGGGAGCGGGTTGAAGCTCGTTGCATAGGGGGGGGTTTTTGGAACGAAAATGGAGTTCGGAAAAAGTAGAAAGTGCAGGTGGTCGTCATACTTGACTGTTGTACTCAGTCACATGTAGGGAGTAACGATTGATAGTCAAATGCAGGATTACGTCGGTAGATAAAGCGAAAAGAATCATATGATATGCCCATCCATTATTGGTCTTTTTGACATACGCCTGGGCGCCAATTCTAAAATACAGGAGTGACCAAGCTTGAACTCGATTTGAGGATTCGGCTCTCTAGCAAAGTGATGTTTGTTCTGGCCTCATACAATCGTCTCCAGCTCTCTCGCATAACCTAATGTGTTCTCGATGGCAAGTTTGCTCAGCTCCTTTTGATTTCCATCGAGATCTGCGCCGGCCTTCAAGCTCTGGTTGGGGAAGTATATCCGTCCGTCTCTGATCAACCACCCTCTGCTCTGGGCAAACGAAACAACAGCTCCTTCGCTATCGAGGAAAAGTAGGTTTTTGGTGGAGGAAATGGGGAGTGATGGATAGGCTGTTTCGCTGCAAGAAGCAATCTCATTTCGGATTGTGATGGTTAGAATCTAGGCATAAAGTTAGCAATGTGTTCCCCCAGTTAGTACTGGTACCCAATGGAGCTATCAGGAATAGAAAATAAGCCCTCTTACCTCTGAGAAAACGCCATACTCCTCACTGGGCACCTCCCGACTAGCCATAGCCTTCCAGACCAAGTCATAGCTTCCCTCCATCAACCACCGCTCCAACTTGATCGGATACCCCAAATACCTATCATCCTCCACCCGCCCATTATTTCCCTCCCGAATCTCCAAGCCCTCTAACTCGGTGTGAAAGCCCGCATAGTTTCCCTGCGTTAATAAGAGTAACAGGTACAAGCCAGTGACCTTCGTCCTCTCGCTCTTCGCGCCGGGCAGAACGGACGAGGGCAGTTCGTAGAAGGGCGTCAGTTGGTGCACGTAGCGGGTGAAAGATGCGGTGTCTTTGTAGCGGATCGAGATGAGGGCTCCAGACTCGAAGACTTCGCGGGCGAGGAGGAGGAGCGATTGTGAGGTTGTGGGGAGGGGGGTGAGGGCTTTTAGTTTGAGGAGGGTGATTTTGGCTTTGCTAAGGAGGGTTGAGGCGTCGGGGTAGGAGGTTGTGGATTTTAGTTTTCGGAGGATGTCTTGGAGGTCTCGTTCGGACATTTTGAGGGAGTATTTGGGAGTGAGGATGAGGGAATTGGTGGAGTTGTTTGGGGGATTGTGATGCTGGGTTTGGGGATTGGGATGGGTGTTGAGCAAGGCGCAAGTTGAGGCAACTGGAAGACGCGCGAGCGAGAGCTGTTGAGTCAGCTGACCCGCTTTTGTTTGTACAACCTCACTTTGACAGCCTCTCTCTCTCCTGCTACCTGCACAACACCACGCTCCTGCTGTCACGACAACACTGGGAGATGTCTACAAGGGCGCTTGTTTACGAGTTCTAATTGATCTACTTGTACACATGCAGGGGAATGTTCAGATCAACCTTGAAACTACGAGTCCACGACCTATCCCACTTTTTTTTATATAGGGAAGTTGGCTCACGGTGAGAAGAAGAAAAAGAGAGGTCGACGAAAATTCTCAATCCTAGGGTGGTGGTTTATAGTCGGAGCTAACCCTCTTTGGGATATGGGTCCAGAGTGCTCCTTCCATCTCGACACAACCAAGTGGTCTCCTCCCTCAAGCGAGGGAAGGAACGACTCACAAGGTCTGCGGTGTCTCGACAAGTCCAGTTTCAGCGCGAGCGATTGCAGCCTGGACTTGAAGGGGAAACTGTCAAGATCGATTTCTCCAACCTGCCCTACCTGTTTTTAATATTTTAATATTTATGAGCCTTTACAGGCTACACCAAGCTTAGCTACACACTCCCAAATCGAATCTTTTTTCTCCATTTGGACCTATGGTTATCATACGAGAAAGATCTATTTTATACCCTTCCATGCCACTATCAAACGTCACACGATCAGGAAGTTCTGATAATAACCCTTATTGACTGGAAGTCCATGTGGATTTCATACAGCAATCTTCCCGTCCGCAAAAAGGAATACATCACAGGTATCCAAATTTTCCTCTCTGGCCCTTGCATCCTCTGTCTTCGGTAAGGAGTTGGCTGGAAAATGAACGAATATCATTTGGGTGTTTCGCTCATCGTACCCAGGATACAAACCGAAACGAAGGTCAAGAGATCAAGATCTAGACATTCTCCCGCAATACTTTCCATGATCCTAGATTTCTTCGCACAAACTAAAGTGATGACAACTACATGTCTAGCTGAACCCTTTATAAAACTCTGTGTGTTGTATGGTTTTTCAAAGTTTCGAATTTTTCAAACACTATGATCTAAGAAATCCGATAGAAGAGCCTTTTTCCAGCGTGTTCCTGTTTATCGGAACCCTTATTATTCTTTTGGATTTAAATTAGAGTGTTTGTCATTGCTCCGCTCCTCTTTTTTTTAGTAATTCTAAGGGGGGGGTGTACGCTGAGGAATGACCAAATTTTGAACAGGATAGGCGGGTTAAATCACAGGACCCGTCCTGAAATGAATATGTAAGACTACACCTTTTGGATTGAAGAGTTTCTACAAACCATCTATCTAGATGATATTGGTCGAACTTCAGCTTTCCAATATTCTAGCTTTAGATGAACTCTAATGCATCGTGAACTTGTGAAATGCCATCAATTCAGCTCCCCATTCTGTTCGCCAGTGTGGTTTTCTGCTTTTCCACGCAACAACAATTGCCATTTTCCAACGATGATGTCATCAGCGAGACCTTTCTATCTTTCATGGATTCCCTAATGTTCGAATTTGTTCATATCAGAGCGTAGTGGAGTGCATACGGTAGAGCTGTTGGGTACCTTCCTCCTTGACCAGTGGAGACCAACTATTTTGATCCAAATTTATGCAGCTAATAGGCAAACCAAAGCTTGATAATCTGCGATAAGCACTTCTCTTGCCAAAAATACAAGAACAAAGCTCGGTTGGCGTAGTGGTTAATGCGCTTCTCCTACACCTAAACATTGATATGTGCAATCAGAATTGCTTTCACCTCCTATTATCTCACGAGCTTGGGTCCAGCACGCTCTCGTAAATGGATGTACGAGGGGTCACTGTCCAAGTTTGGTTTTATTAGGTTGTCCTCAAGTCCAGGACTTGAGGAGTGTTCTTGGGCAGCCCGGAAGAGACCACCAGTTCGAATGTGATAGTGAGTGGCTATAAGTTTTTTTTCGTGGGTTTACTGGTGAGATTCTCTTTGAAGGCAGAATCTTTTACAATTGAGGGAGTGAATAATCAACTTACCCAGTAGACTTGTCTCTGGAGTTTTATGCTGATCGTTGGATTTTCTTTTGATTGAAGTTTGTTTTACTTTTTGGTATGGTAGGTTAAGCGAGGTGGTGGTTTTCTGTAACATTAAATATGGGCGTAGTACGCCGATTTTATTGTGCTAGGTTTGCTTGGGACAATCACTAATATTGTACAAGAATTTCCAGAACCAGAAACAAAATCTTCTCAGATAATAATTACAAATACTCTACGAATTTCTTCTTAATACTCACTAGAGATGCCGTTATAAATGATCATGGCTTCTTGGGTATGTAAATTCATGCTTGGGTAAGTCTAAATCTAGCAAGTTCTCTCTAAAAGTACAACTATTTCATTACCTCTAGTATTATAAAACGCGCCGTATAAAACTTTGCTTTTTGACGCAAAATTTGAAACATGCAAAATAACGCAACTAGTCAAAATAAACTCAAAGCACACGGCAAAATCTATCTAGAGGAGTGTGGGTGTCCTCCGTTAGCTCTCTAGCAAGGAAGGTTGAGAGAACGAGTCAAAGACTAGGATAAAATACTCGAAGTATCGCCTTCAAATGATTCTTCCTCCGAGCTTTATTTTGAAAACGTGGAGTTTATTTTTTAATCTTCATCAGTAGGCGCTAGCGGACCCTTATATGTACCAGCTGTATGGCCGCCCATTGGGGTACCACCACGCGGTTTATCGCTTGGGGTGCCTTGATCGGTTGAAGGAGCGTACTTGTCATTCTTTGGTTTGTGGCATTCCCCTTGGATCCAAGCTTGGCTAGCGAATTTTGATGTATTGGAAACCCCGTAATGACCATTGTCCCATGTTCTCGTATCTTCCTCACTTGAGGTGGATGCAGATGCATTGTTTCCGGTGGTGTTTTGTTGGTTGCTTTGAGAGCCGCCGCCATGAATGGGCTAATTAGTAGAAGATGTGGAGCCTTCTTGGTTTGAACCTGGGTTTGAGGATATTTTTGGGATATCTTTTGCTTTATGTGATCGGGTTTGCAACTCTTGTTGGTATGGAGTAAAGTTTCCGACAGGAAATTGCGGTGGCCTGTTGTAGAGTCGTTTTTGTAAAGAAAAGAAAGAAGAAAAAGTCTAGAAAATCACGCTATTTATACGCTGGAAAAAGCTGTATACATGATTCATAAGACTGGGGTACTAAGTGTTCGTGATTGAAATCAAGAGTTACTTCGAATCATTATAAAGTTTTAGATTCACAGTTGTTTACCAAATAAAAGAAGGGACATGTTGAGAAAGCAAGCGTTGGTTGAGAACTTCGAACACAAGGCAAGTTTTCGAAGTTAAGCCAGATCTCCGATTTTGCCCTTTGAATCCTCTGTGCAAATCGCCAACACGAAAGATAACCTACGGGTTTTCTCTGCCCTGTAATAAGAAGTGGTGCAGGGTTTCGCTCGGTACGCATGTAGGTTAGTTTAGAGCTCTCCTCTTTTTTGAATCTTTTTGGGGTGATTTTATGGACTACTCCTTGGGTTATTGTAATTGTTTGCTTCATGTTTATGGAAAGCTACTTGAAGACACAATTAGTTCATTTGACGAAAAGGGGAGGGTTATTAAAAGATAAGTACCAGCTGTACCACGATTTTGTTCTTTCCCCAGTACTAAACTGAACCTCTGAAGTAAATTAGCGGCCCGCTCTTGAATTCCGGAGAGAGTCACCTCGTCTGAGTTTTAGTGGAGCTGTGATGGGTCATCATCGTTGGGTCGCTATCTAGTCTTCTTCGAATCGAGTAGCTTCTTCTTAAATTCTTAACTAAGGTTACCCACCTCCCATACCAAGTTTTCAGAAGAGGGAGGATTTCTCTAGGTATACCTTCTTCTGTAAGTCATGCGTGAACAATAATGTACATTTATTGTCTAACTCTCCAAAACCTTATTTCTAGGCTCGATTTTCTCAGAGAATGAGTGTAGTTGTCCCAGAATATCCGAAGCAATAGAGATGGGCGTACGCAGAGTACAGCTCGGGACTCTTTCAAGATGCAACATTAATCTCCCAGAACCATGAACACAGCTTCCAAACTTCATTAAGGGATTTTCTTTGGATGTTGGGGGCAAGGCAAAATAGAAAGTATACAATGTGCATATTCATTCATCAATTCATTATTACATGAGTCACCAACGCCACCATATCCTTAATAACCCAAATGACTCCTCCACCGACCATGCATACATTACAATATATAACCCCCAAAAAAATCATGCCGCACCCTGAACAATTTTGAAGCCAGTCGCCACCATCTTGGTGATCTCTTCGTTCTTATGTTGCAAGAGACTAAGGGCATAAGCAACATCATTCCACTGTCTCTCGGTTTCACATCTTGCGAGTCTTGCTGCCAATTTATCGGCGAGTTGCTTTGCATGTTTATCCTGCATGACAAGTTAGCAATGTGAGAGTTCGAGAGATTGTAGGGTAGACGTACCTTTTCAATAAATCCAGCCAAAAACTTGAGAATTCTCTTCAGCGAATCCTCTTCCAGTTCCTTCTCTGCAGACAGCAAACTGAACATATCGACAAAGTGATTATACACAGCATTATCCTTCGTGCTCAACTCAGTGAAGAACATTCGACTCAAATCTGCAATTCGCTTGTCATCATCCTCGAGGCACTTTGCCATTTCACCCAATTGACCCTTAACCTTGACTTGACCTGCAAGAATAAGGAATGTCAAGGTCATCAAGCAAGTTCGCTTCACACTGGCATCCTTATCGTTGAGTCGACGATACAAAAAGTCCGTGTTCTCATCAATAAGATGGTTGAAGCATACAGCCATGTCGCCAAGCGCGATGACAACATTGGAACGTGTGATTGGGTCCTTGGATCTCTCGAGAATGGTGATGAGAAGTGGAAGATTTGTCTCACAGTATTCCGAACTGACACACATGAGCTTTGCTAAGCAGAGGGTGGCAGCTGCTTGAAGATTGCGATCCTTGTATGTTGTATTGTTGGAGCAGATTTCAGATACCAGTGGTCCAAAGTTAGCCAGCAACGAGTTGTCGCCATATAGGAGCTCTCGCTCACGAATATGGGACATGGCTTCGGTAAAGTCATCCTCGGTAGTACCACCGATCATGTCCAAGTCATCAGCCGCCTCTTTGGCTGCCTTGTCTGCGGCTGCTTCTGCTGCAGGCTTGCTTTTCTCTGCGTCTGCCTTTCGTCGTTTAAAATCCAATTCACATAGTTCGAGATGAACGATTTGCTTGATAGCGACATGACCAACGATGAAGAGAAGCTGTGAGAGTGCAACAGACCCTTTGAGCTTCTTCTCCTCAGGCGCGGCAGCTTCCACAGGTTCGGCCTCTGCTTCTTCGGGTGAATCTGCTGTCGGCGAAGATGGCTGTGATTTATCAAACTCCATTTCTTCTGGCTCGGGTGTTTTTGACGTTCGTTGCTGGAAGACAAGTCTTGTTTTTCGCCTCAAAATCTCCGAACACAAAGTATCCGGATGTCTCGAAAGAGTGTATATCGCACTAATAGCTTGCTCTGCAACACCGTACCATTCCTTGTTGTCAGATTCCACCTCGATAATTGTGGCAAGTTTACCAAGAACAGCATGATCGTTAGAAAGCTTGGAACTCTGAACCTTAGTCTCTTTGGCTTGTCTTCCAGTGGGGTTTATCCTCCGAAGTGCGATGCATGTGTATTTGGCGAGTTGCAAGTCGGATCTGCCCAAGCTTCCCAGCCCGATTCGAAGCATGGTTTCCATTTCGCCAACCACAATCTCTGGTTTCGCTGTAGCAAGCATACCCAGAACAATGATTGCCCCTCGTCGTTGGCTCTTGGATATTTCCCTCTTCTGCACGCCATAGACTTGCCAAAGCTTTTGTACAACCAATTCGGAAATGTGATTTGACTTCATCATGGTACTCAGAAGCTGCTCTAGGGATGTCAATTCGGCTGGAGTCGCTCCAAAAGTCAAACTGATCATGTTTCGAGCGATATAGTTTGCCGCATCGTTTCCGTTGTAAGAGTCCGGAGCTTCAAAGAATAGACGCTTGTAACACTCGATCAAATGATTTTGGACACCCTTTCCTTCGTCACTATTGCCTTTCGTCCAGATCAAGCGTAACATTCTTCGAATACCAAGTTTGTTTTGTTCAATATTGTAGGCATCCCCAATTTCGAAGTAATCCATGGCCTCAATAACCTCACTCTTGTTCTTGGAACCGAGTAGTTGACATACGGTGGTGGTGGCACCATGCAAAACTTCGATGAACTTGAGAGCTTCAACATAATACCGCCTCGTCAATGTCAACTTGTTCATCGCCTCAGAAGTTGCGGCGTCTTCCTGAGCCTTCTTGACTGCTGCTATCTTTTGCTCATCGGTCATCGGAACCTGCTTTTGTGGAGAGTCGGGTTCGATGGCTGTGGCATCGTCCAAAAGAGCAGTGTCAACAGTCTTGTCGGCCAGGCCTGGTGTCTCCTCAGCAGGCTTGAGAGCGTTCAACTCTGCGTCCACAGCAGCAAGTCTAGCATTCCATTCTTTCAGAGAAAGTTGTGAGCCATGCATGATGCTGAATGGGTGGGTTTTGATCAGGGATCCCAGTAGTTTGATGGCGTTTCTTCGAACATTACTACTCTTGTCTTCCAGACTTCTTGCGGCCAATTCCGCAGCCTTTTGTCTTCGTTTGGGGAATTTCTGCTCTAGGTCGCAAAGTTTGACGTAGACCTGGATAGTTCGACATCGACAATATGGGTTGACATCCAAAAAGCGCTCCTCGAGTACGTCGAAAAATGCATTCAACTGGGATTTGTGGTTGTCTCCTCGCTCTTCCTGTTTGCTCAAGTATGCTAATAAGTTCCCACAAACTTCGATGAGGGAGCAGCGCAAAGCGTATGACTCGCTGTCTAGTTGTTTTGCCAGCATTGTCATTTGCTTGATAACGAGTCGGGGTGCAAGCTCCGAGAGCTTGACAATAAACGAAGAAACCGACTTCGGTCCTCTTGTATCGTTGCTGTTGAATTCTTTGTTACTCAATTCTCGAAGAATCTCGTCAACCAGTTGGGGATAATCGTATTGCTCTGCAAGAATGTGAAGAAATTCGGCCATAGGCTCCGCAAGATGCTCAAAGTAAGTCAAATTCTGAACGATGGATATCTGTGCGGCTGTAATAGCTTATTAGCATCCCAATCCATGCATCAATCTGGAAATTCTTACCATATCCATGCCCGTGGTGTTTAACGGCTATGCAAAGAACTTTGAAGGCATGCATTCGAATGGCAGTACTCTTCACCCTCTGCTCACTCTCTAGAACCATATACACCGGGCGTGTGAACAGACTAACAAACGTATCTCTCTCAGAGGTTGTGAGGAAGATTTTCGAAAGTTTCAACTTCAAGACTTTGCACATGGTATCTAGAGCCGTTTGTAGTTGTGCAGAAGAATCCCAGTTGCCATCTTTATCCTTACCTGCCGCAGCCTTTGCCTTGGCACCCTTTCCTCTTCCCCTCGCAGCTGGTGCTGAAGTTGTCTTTTCTGCAGCCTTCGTTTCAACAGCCGCAATGATCCATTGTAGTAGGAAGCCGAAAACTTCCAGTAACTGTTTGTGGTGCGAGATAATATCCTGCTCGTCCGATTCGAGGTCGTTGTGGATGATGTCTGCCTCTGCTGACAGGCCAGACACCACAAGATCAAGGATCTTGCTCAGCGCATGTGTAGGAAGTACGGAAGAACATCTAGATAGTTTGAAAAGTTCAGAATTTGATTCGGTCGGGAAATTGCGATCGGACTGGAGGGAGACAGGGACACACTTTAGTAGGAACTGCAAGGAATCAAAGGAAGAACTTCTTGTTATGGCATCCGGATTCTCCGCTACTGAGTCCACGATTGGGTTCAGCACCGTATTTATAAGGGAGTTTGTGAGCGATTCGGGGTCGTTTTCGCAATCGACGAGGTTGGAGTCTGCTTCGGGGGTTGAGACCGTGGTGGGATCGCTCATGTAGTGTTTGAGGGCATCGTTGATGTCGAAATGTATCGTATCCATGGTGGCGAGAGGGGTGACAGTATTCCACTGCGGAGTACAGACATGAACAAATTGCCTATTTTGAGCAAGAGGTTGTTGTTGGCGCAAAGATTGCCGATGCTGATGGTGTTGTCTTTCTCAAATTTGGCACAGGGATTATTTACGCGTTGTTGTTGACTTTTGTTAGTGTTGCCGCGGTAATCCTGGCGGGCAGGGCCAGCCCCGCGTCCGTTTTGCAGTACCCGGTACCTGACAAACAAATATTCCGGACCCAATGCGAAGCTCTTGAAAGACACACGCCCCAGAGGAATAGCTCGCAGTGCCTTCATTGCATTCCTATAATAACAGGGCTCCCTGCGGTTCCAGATGGCGACAATTCGCCCACGCAGCGCAAACCAGAAACAGCCCTTTGAAATCCACCGTGATGGCCTGACAGGGGAGGAATCGATTGATGGAGACAACCAAGGGATGGATGAATCACGAGGTGAGGGAGAGGAAGACGATGCGCTGGATGAAAACTACGATTCGGATGAGAGCGACACGATAGTTGACCCGGTAGTACGAGAAGACATGAACAAGTTTCAAGACACATTTACGGGTATCAAAGAACGCTTTCGGCTCATCAATCGCATTGGGGAGGGTATGTTGGTTCCCAACATCATATGAATGTGCACTAACGCGATTTAGGTACCTTTTCTACTGTGTACAAGGCCGAAGACCTTATGTACGACGCATACCTGAACGACTGGGATTTGGAAGAAAAAGAAAACAATAGTACTTGGAAATCGCCGCCAGTAAAGAGAACGAAACCTGAGCTGGATGAGTATGGAGAACCAAAGCGAAAGCCAAAATACGTTGCAATCAAGAAGATATATGTCACGAGCAGTCCCACGAGAATATTGAACGAACTGGAACTCCTCCATGACCTCGAAAGATGCGACTCTGTCTGCCCTCTCATCACGGCCTTCCGAAACACAGACCAAGTTGTTGCAGTTCTGCCCTATTTCAGACATACCGATTTTCGAGACTATTTCAGAAACATGCGGATAACTGAGGTTCGGACGTATTTCCGGTCCCTGTTTACGGCTCTTGCTGCAGTACACGAGAAGGGGATTCTTCATCGCGATATAAAGCCTACCAATTTTCTTTACGATGTTGACAAGGAGCGAGGGGTGTTGGTTGATTTTGGGTTGGCTGAAAGAGAGGGGACTGATTGCAAGCCATGTCTGTGTCAAGATAGACCTGAGGAACGACGAAGGCGTATACACAACAGTGTTACAGCACAAATGGGACCATCAAGTGGCTATCCTAAGCACGATTCTCGTCCTTCACGCCGAGCCAATCGAGCAGGGACACGTGGATTCAGAGCGCCTGAAGTTCTTCTCAAATGCACTGAGCAGACTACAAAGATCGATATCTGGTCCGCTGGTGTCATCTTACTTACGATACTGTCAAAGAGGTTTCCATTCTTCAACTCGGCTGATGATGTGGAGGCAATGATTGAGATTACAACCATTTTTGGCGTCAAGCGGATGAAGCAATGTGCTCAATTGCACGGCACGGTTTTGGAGACTACTATTCCCACAATCGGGGCTAATGGATTTTCACTTGAGAAGATCATCTTGTGGTCCCTGTCCAGGAATAGTGATGGGGCCGAGGCTGGGACACCATTGAGCTCAGGAGAGAAGCTGGCCGTGAGGTTTCTCGAGCGTTGCTTTGAGCTCGATCCCCACAAGCGAATTAGTGCCCAGGAAGCACTACAGCACGACTTCCTGAGAGTGGATGAACCAGAGACGGAATATGATGATGAGATGGACATGATCCAACCTGAATAATTGTATGTAAGGCGTTTCCTGGGGCCATGGCTATACCCTTGAGGTCGGCGTTTTGGGAGGTTCATGTAAATATTAGTACGACTGTTGCATCTTGCCAGTTCCGAGATACCACGAACAACGTTTGGAAACTATATAATTAATCCAATAAATTTCGCTCACATTTTCCGAATAAAAACTTCATGTGGTTTTTGTGATTTGGTATTGTGTCTTTTCATTCATTGAACTCCGATAGTAGAAGCAAGCCGATCATGCTCACTGTAATGCATGAAACCTCTGCCATCTTGCCAGTCCACGATTCATGCACATATTTCCCAACCCGTTTCCTGAGAAGAAGAAAATTTACCACGCTCATGCAACCAACTCAACAACACCACCAGCCTCTGTGATCTTTCGCTCTGCCTCCTTGCTGAACCATCTTGCGCGGACTACTAATGGGACTTCTGGGATTCTGCCCTTGCCGAGAACCTTGGAGTATCCGAGTGGGAGGAGGTCGAGAACGGGAACGGTGTCTGTCTTCTTGCCGGCTAGGTATTCGTCGCGCTTCTCAGCAGGTACAAGGGACCAGAGCTGTTAAACCAGTTGGGTTAGCATTTGACTTCCATGATAACCCAACCCCCCATATCTTATTTTTATTGTAGTCTCCCAGTCTCTTCATTCACCCTCTCCCCTCATCCCAGCCCACCATCCCGTCCCTCCAATGCCAAAACCAAAAGTAAAATCGACGTACCTTGTCCAAGTTGATAACTGGCTTCCAGAAATGGTTGCCTTGCTTGTGGAAGTATCGCATACCGACCTTTCCGAAGTAACCAGGATGGTATTTATCCATGTTTGTTCTGTGGTGATGCTGTCCACCAGCAAGACCTCTACCACCGGGATGCTTGCGGTGCTTTCCTACACGACCCTTTCCGGCGGAAACATGACCGCGGCTGTAAAAATTGACATGTTAGCATATGTCCTTGTGGTCTGCCGCTTTCCCCCGTTTCAATCGCTCGATCTGGTGTCGTATCGTCGTTTGGTCGAATTTTGACGCGAGGAAAGCCCTCGGCTTTGCCGACTTCCTCCAGGACGAGCGGAAACGGGGTTCTTCGAAAGGGGATGATAGAGAACGTACTGCTTGCGGGTTTTGGAGAGGTGGGTAGGCATGACTGGATCGCTGTTGTATGGCGAGTCCTGAGGTGGTTTGTCGTTGACTTCAAAATCAACTTTTGGCGCAATATTGCTGCTGTGGGATTTGTGCGGGCAAGCGAGCACAATCTCGCGCTAACGATTACCCCTGTCACTTTTTTTTTCGCGGAGCGATTGCGCACCGGAACAATGGACGGGCCGAGACCGGGCTGGGCTTGGCTTCTCATCAGCTTACTTCTATGTACCTGGCTTACTGGTGAACTGATAGCTTACTTGCAACCCTCTTTTGCCCCAAAAAAGCTTAGTCGACAATGAATTTCTTACTGGCACTCTCCAAGTAAGTCAAGAATCAGTTTGATTCTGTGCACTCAAATTGAGCTGGGACAAATTACCATTTGTCCTAGAAAATCTGTAGAACTCGAATTTTGAAGGCATTGAGTAGGTAGCACCAAGTTGCCGAGTTTCCGGCTTCAGCCTTGTAAATATCCAACCAATAGCATAATTCCTTTTACCCCAGACCAGACCGCCTCCAAGGGGCAAGGCTTATTAACGGTCAGACCATAACATCTATCCTTCCAGGTTCCAACCCCCCAAAACACCATACTCTGTACAACATCCCTTCTTTATCCGCCAAGTCAAGATAAGAATAAATTCCCTCAGCCTTCTACGCCAAGAAATAAACTCACAACATCTCCACTCGAATGTTTCCAAGAAGTTGAACCAGAACGGAACAATGAGTTACAGACACGACCAAACACCGACGTCATCCTCAGGGACATCTACCCCCTCTGGAAATGGTGGCCTCTCCTCCTCCTGGACATTTCCTCAACCTATCTCTCATGCCGTTGGCGGGCTCCTACGGCGATTTTCCTCGGATCCTCCGCATAAGAATCAGTCTTCTTCGTATTCTCCTACCTTTCCGGCGATAAATCAAAATGGCGAAGGGGTGGAAGGTGTTTATACGCCTCCATATCGAACAGCGTCTCCTTTCCAACCACCACCTCTGTACCCGGTAAATTTGTCCGGATACAAAGAGGGGACGCCGGAAAGTGCGAGGTTGTTGAGTAGGGCGTTGGCGGAGGAAATTAGGTTGCTTGTTCCTCCGAGGTTACAACTGGTTGAGGAATGGAAGTTGGTTTATTGTTTGGAGGAGGATGGTGTTAGTTTAGGGACATTATACAAAAAAGTAGACGAACTACGGGGGTTACGGAACGGGTTCGTTCTGGTGGTCAAAGATGGTGATGGAGGGGTAAGTTTATACCAATTTCCCCCTTTCCTCAAAAGGACTCGAGCTGACTTGTGTTTTTGAATAGTTATTCGGTGCCTACTTGACAGAAGCTCCTCATCCATCCCCTCATTATTTCGGAACAGGCGAATGTTTTCTCTGGCGAGCCTCAATCCTTACTCCAGCATCTGCAGCTTTCGTCTCCACTCTCCCTCCTCCTCCATCCGCAGATACGACAAACACACAGCGTACAACGACGATATCCGCTCCTCCCCTTTCCCCAGCGAATTTACTCTCCCCACCTCTCGCTTCCCCGAATCTCCCAACTGGTGCCTCAACGCCAGAACGTTTACGATTTAAAGCGTTTCCATACAGTGGCGTAAACGACTATCTGATGTTCTGCGAAACAGGCTTCTTGAGTGTGGGAGGCGGAGATGGACATTATGGGCTATGGTTAGACGATAATTTTGAAAAGGGAATCAGTAGCTCATGTCCAACTTTTGGTAACGAGCCCCTGAGTGAGGAGGGACAGAAGTTTGAAATAGTGGGAGTGGAGTTGTGGAGCGTGGGCAACTGAACGACTTCCTTTGAGTCTGGGGATAGAACGGGAGTATGGAGAATGTGTGCTTGAACAAACACATGACTAGGGGACATTTATGGTCTAGGTGGAACGCGATGTGGAATACATGATACCCTTTCAACGTTATTTTTGGTTTGTGCATTTGGGAGGGAAATCTGGATGAAGGTGCAAAAGGCATGGCTTTCGGGGCAGCAAAATTCATGGACAAAATTCTAGCCGGAGAACATTGGAATATGCATAGGCATACCCTTTTCCGCAATTCATCGCTTTTGAATTATAGTTATGGCTAACTTGGATTTGGATGATACATCCACACAACTAACAACTTGTCATAAAAGCTTGTGCTGACAACAAGTCTCTCTTCTATGCTATCGACTTGACCACCATTGCTTGTAGACACCAAAGGCTGGACATCACTAGCATAATTCATACTCTTATGCTCTGTCACATAAGCCACCTCAGTAATATTCCACTCCTTGCTCCCATCAAATTCCAGTTCCAGAATTTTAGCACCAGCATGCATACAAGAAGCAAGAACCCTCCACTTGAGAGGACTCTCAGCTCCCTTCGCTAGAGGATGCTCCTCCAGAAATTTCAACCGCCAAACACCACCCCCAAGTTTTAGATCCGTAAGTAACCTCGCAGGACGACCAGATGGAATGGTGTAGAGACGTATAGTATCATCATAACTCCCCGTAAGAAACATCCTGCTCTCCACAAACGGCAGCGGAAGGATAGCAGTTATCCCCGCCTCATGGCCTCGAACCTTCCCGGCATTTATAAACTCTGCTTCTCCTGCTGGATCCTCATTCAGGGATTTGAGATTTGCTGATGAGATTTCTAATTGTATGTCATCACCGCCGGTGTAGACAAACTCGAGAGTTGGACAAATAGCAGCAATCCATGCCTCTGCACCATGTCGACAAATAGGTAGTTCATCGTTCAGAATCTCATAGCCATCAAACTCCCAGTTTGAAAATCTGATGAGATGGATTTCGCCGGTGTTGAGGGTTGCTATTAGCATCGGGATTTGTGGGGGTTTGGTGGTGGGTACCCAAGTGATTGACAAAACGAGGATGTCGGGTGGGAAAACTTGATGGGTGGTCATATGTTTGATGCTCTGTCTGGAAACATCGGGTTCGCTTGCTTGGAGTGAGGTGATTCTGTAGAAAGAAATGCATCCTGTACTTGAGGCAACGGCAAAGATCTGGTGGTTGGGGATGAAATGGAGATCGAGTATGCCAGCAGGGTAGGGGAGCCTTTGAACGAGAGCCCTACTCAGGTCGTTAGGGAAGAACTAGCCACTAAGCTACGAAAAAGTGAAGAGATAGGAAGTAGAAACTGTTCCTCTAAAGAAAAATAGAAATTTCCATGTCGCTTACAGCGTTTTGTCTTGGACACTGAAAAGATTTAAACTCCCGTCTCGTTCTTGCGGCTTTGGGGGAGGTGATGGCTTTTCCTCATCATCATGCTCATCGCCAGCCACGAGCGCTGGCTCGGCAGAAGTAGATTCCTGTAAGTGGTATGTTCCAACGACGAAATAATGGTCCGAAGGGGCTGGTTCTGGCGTTTTAGTTTCCTGAGGAACAAACTCGATGCAACTTGGCGGAAGATCCAGAATGCCCGAACACAATCGTCGGGTATTTGTGCTGTAGTAAGTTGCCATCGTATAATTGCTTGTCGATTGCGGCGCTGACGTGAAAGAAGCAAACAAATCGTGAGATTTCAAGGAGATGAGACGACGAGGTCCGTGCGACAGGTATTTTACTTATTCGACTTCCCCACGAAACCATCTCATCTTTTATCCGTACATCATAAAATACATCATTGCCTAATTCAACCAACTTTCCAGATCGCAGAAGTTCAATCTTTCAAATACCAAACTCTTAAAAGTCAAATTAAATTGTTGTATCTCTCGACAGCGCAAGCGGATTCTTAATGGTCGGTTATCTCGGCGGATCCTTGTAGTTGGCTCTGTATCGTCCGTTTGACTTACCTTCCACACCGCATCATCACTTCATCATGGCGAAGAAAGAGCGCGGAAATGGCATGAAGAGATCCGTCTCAGCCGCAGGCTATTTCTCAGACGAATCCGATTTCTACGGTAACTCAAAACTCCAATTCAAAGAGTTGGACTGACTTGCAATACATCATCAGGTGACGAAAAGACCAAGCAAGAACTAGAAGAACGAGTCGCGGATTTTGACGTGCGAGAATGGGCGCAGAACCGTAGTCAATCTCTTGAGGAAATCGCCCATGCCAATCTGCAGTTGATGAAGGGCAAAAAAGAAGCGCAACTCTCCAATCCATATGAAGGCCTTTCTTATGCTCGCCAGCTAGAGGAGACGGCCGACGTATTCTTGCAGCGCCTTCCTCCATCCAGGACACCCTTGAGCCAGGAAACACCGTGGATCTTCGTCGCCAATCCGTTTCGGAAGGTCGAAAAGAGAATCAAAGAAGAAGGTAAAGGGACTGACCTCGCGGTCGAGGGACCTCCGGATGATGAGAGTGAATGGAGCAAATTCGTCGTACGTGGTAACAAATTCTTGGAGAAGTTGAAGGTTTTGCAGAATGAAATAGAAAAGGATAATTTTGGTAAAGCCAAGGGTACGATTACCAAGAAAATCAATGTCGAGAGGGATAAGGTTGTGGAGGATATCCTTGATACGGCTGTTAAGCTCCACTGCACATCGGGAAAGGTACTTTTCAACTTTTTATTTTCCATCTTCTCTTGAGGTGTCCGGCTGACGTTGATTACAGTGGATGCTATTCTGTACTCCGGAGGAAGTCAACGAAGTTTGGGCAGTCGTAGCTCGCAGCACAATCAACAACGACCTCGGAATCGCCGCCAAAGTCGCTCCCAACGACGGGGATCCCGAGACACAACGTTTGATGTGTATCTACACAAAGGATTTCTCCGATATGGAAGATGTGAACCGAGTTGTCCAAAAAATGAAGAGTCTGGGTCTTGTTGAGATCAAATCAAAACCAATCTACTACAAATGCGGTATGCCTTCTGTGAATGCTCGTTAGCTGCTGACATACTGACAACGGATAGATGCCTACACTTACCTGGGACTCAACTCTGGCAACGAATACAACATCAAAGCCTCGCTATTCGATTCCCGTGACTTTCTGAAGAGCAAGACACAGTTGGCCAAGGAAGGAAAGAACGCAAAGATAGACAAATTTTTCTACAAGAAGAAAGAAGCTAGTGATGGCTGGGAGCGCATGGATTGTGAATAATTGCTTGTTTGGTTTGATACCCATTTGCCCATTTTTCTCAATATCCCCCTACATTTTGCTGGAAGCGGTCGGAAAACCAGATATTGGCATGTAATTGACAGGCGCAATCACTTGCTGGGATTTAAGGAGTATGTAACAAGCGCTGGGAGTTATTGGGCGTACAATACAATGCAATTATACCTACTGGTTTGGCAGAATCGGAACGATTGTGCAAATGAACTTGGAAAAATAAAAGAACCTAGTTCTAAATTATCCTAACCTCGTTCACACAGTCCCATCTTCTCCCATGGCTTTCGGAAGTAACATTTTCATCTAAACCAAGCTCTTGGGGACGCATATAAGGAACTGACCCGATGTTCCCAAATCGAACTGACACAGTATTCCTAGCTCCAGAACTCGTGAACTCGTAGGGTATATTCAATGGACCCAGTATGCGACCCAAGTATGCCAATACAACGCCACTCAATGCCCATGTGACCCATGTAATGCCCTCTTTATGCCGCCCAATGCAGTTCCCCACGATGCAACAAAATCACAACATCCCCCCATCCTCCTGTAACTCATTTGCCCCCATCATCTCTCCCACCCCCTTCAGATGCAACACCAACCTATACGCACTATTCCCATTCAAATAATACCGATGCAGCTTCTTACTCCTCAAAAACCCCAACCGCTCATAGAGTTTCATCGCTGGAATATTTGTTTCCTCGGTTTCCAGCACTACCTCGTCTGCCCCGCGTTCGATCATGGCGTCTATGGCTTTTCGTACGAGGGTTGTTGCTATACCGTGGTTTCGATAGGAGGAGGAGACTGCTAGCATAGCGATATACCCGCGTAGTGTGGTGGGCGAGCTGTGCGAAGGAGGGGTGTGGGGTTCGAGTTTTGAGATGATGACACCGATGAGTTTTGGTGATATAGGTGAAGAGTTGGGGGAGAGTGCCTATTCTTCCACGTTAGTCTATGTCCATACTCTTGCCTAAAAGCTCGAAGCATCCAAAGTAATATTTGTATTCCCCGGTCTTTCGGGGACCATGCTATTTTCCTCCTGGAAAAATCCAAAGAAAAGGAAACCAACCATAAAACATAGATCCCCCCATTGATACAAGAAATACCGGTACACATAAATACTATACGGCTCGCTCAAGTCCTTGGAGATGAGGGCGCGGATCGAGGGGAGGTATTGCTTCTCGTGGGCGTGCGAGTATTGGATGTAGAGGAGCTCGGCGGGGAGGGGACGGCTTTTTTCTCGTGTGTTGCTTGACATTGTGGCAGACGGGATGATTGCTGTGTCTGCCATTGCGAGGAGGAAGAATAGAGAGGATATTTCGTGATGGTCGGTGAGGAAGCTGGAGGGATGTTGGAGATGTGGAGTGGTCTTGTACCTTGTGGGGTCATTTTCGGGGAAGAAGCTGATTTTGGGGGCTTTCACATGCAATTATTTTTTTGATATGTGAGGGGGTGAAAACCGCAAGGGACTTGGTTTTGGGAGAAACAATATATTTCTTTTGCCTTTTTTATTGGTTCCCAAAGGATGATCGGTACCTTTTTCATTTATTTCTAGTTGGATTAGGAAGGTCACGGTGTCCAATTGATTTATTGAGCCTATACAGGAAACCCCCCGCACGACCCCGCTATTTTCGTGTTAAAGAAGCGGCAGGAATACAGAAAAAGCTCGCTACAAGGATACTCGATATAAGAATAACCTCATAAAATCTTTAAAATATCTGTCCCGGATATTTTTTTTTACAGCCAAATCGACCTTGACATAAGGATAGCCTCGTAATTATCCTTAAATTTTTGGAACCGTCAGCATCCTTGTAGCGAGGTTTTTCTGTAATAGTCCGGAGTAAAATCATTATTCCAGATTTCTGGATTTCTGGATTTCTGGCATAACTTTTCTTCTTGCAAGTAGACTGACGGGTAGGTTGAGAGGGAAGTATCTAGGAAAAGAGAACCCCGGCCCTTTTTTTATCTGTCCACGGCCGTCACTAGGGGTTGCAGGAGTTCGTAACTGACCAAGAGTAGATAATCCCTGTTCTACTTCCTTGGTTGTTCGAAGACTCGGAAATCCAATCTAATTCTGCTAAACGACAAGATTAATTAAATTGATATCGACCTTATTCGCCTAGAAGTATTAGAACAATTGTAGAAGAGAAGGTGCGGAGTACTAGAGGACTCTAGCCAACTTGCCGCTGCTAGCAAACTAGACATGCGTATCCCTTCTTTTATATAAACAAAAATCCTTATTTCTACCATGGAGATTGGAGCTTAGCTGATAGTGAAATTTGAAAGTTTTACTAGTATCACATCAATCCCTGTTTACTCGTGGGTTTTCTACTGATCTGGTTGAGGCGAATCCAATACAAGCCGTTCCGGCCAGACCATCTACCGGCATTAGCTCTAACCTTAACCTTGCAGCTCCTAAGCGCGCTAGATTCGCTTAAATGACGAGATATATAAAGTCTCAAGACATTGCTCAACAACTGAAAAATTATACCCTCCCCAAAGATAAAAAGCAAGTACAACACCAAGATTATCAGCCAAAAAAAAAAAAAAAAAAAAAAAGGTCCAGCACGGTGTCGAATGCCTACATCCTTTGTCGTGTCGTTCGTTCGCCCATCGATCCTCTCGAGGTTCACTAAATTGACCTGAACTGTACCAGCCTGCCAGCCGCCCCTAGTGCTCCCATGAGAACAAAACTGCTTAATTTGATATATGTAGTATTGATTTTTGTGGGGTGGGGATTGGTATTTAGTGCCTGATTGGTGGGTTGTCTGTTAGTTATAGCGTATATTGTAAAGCGAGTCTGGGTTTGGTTGACTCCAGAGCACTGGCCGTTACTAGGAGGTCCTCGAGAGTGTTAAAACTTTTAACACACTCCAAAGACGCTTAATATTTCAAGAACTATTCTTCGTTCGTAAGGGTAATAAAAGTAATGGAGAAAAAATACCGTTAGGGTGTTAGTACTCGATCTTATACCATCTTTTATATCTCACGTCACAATCTAATAGGTAATTACCCGAATTAGCTTCATAACCACCGCTTTCAACCACCGTCAAAAAGAAATCGAGCCCTCCCTCTTCATTATTAATTTGCACCAAACCTGAATTGAACCCACATCTCAAAACTTAAAACCTCCCTACAAAAATCTGTACAAAAACCGACAAAAGCCCTCAATTCTTACCACTATGCGACTTCCGGAACTGCTATCAAATATCCTCTTTACTCTCCTTATCGCTCTCGTAATCTCCCTCATCATCGTCACATGGAGACTGGAGATTTCCCGTCCGGATGAACCGCCCATTCTTCGCGACACCCCTACCGAATTTGAAGTGGAGACTCAATGCCCTCATTGCAATCACGTTGGATCCCATCGCGTGGAGAATGTTCAAGGAGATTTAGTAGTAGGGAGTCAGCAACACGCCCCGGTTGAGTGGGGGGTTTGGTTGTTTGGATATGAACTTTTGGGCTATGAGGTGGTCGAGTTCTAGCTGATATTTTCCCAAAAATTAAGCGAGGGCTGTGCTTTTGTTGAGGTCTTGAGGACACTTGGAGTAAAGTAGTTACATTTCTATTTGTTTAAGTGGTAGTCAAGTTCGGCGGCTTTATTCGACATACATCTATTTTGCGAGTTATTGTGTAAATCGCTCCAGGATAATTGGAAGAAGATAATTTGGAAGAACCGAAAAAATATACATTCACATTCTTCTAAGCCTTCAGTTAATATTTGCAAGTGTCTAATAAGAAGCTTTGAAACAATGATAATGGGTAATATAAATACGGAGGACATATACCAATGACAAGTTGGTGCACACGAATATTGTCACAGAATCTTACTACTGACAGAACTTGAGAGGGTATTCAGGAAATTATGAAAACATGACTCCATTCATGATGGAGTATCTTTCCCACGCTTGATGAGTAAATCCGTCGTTGCCATCTTGTACTCTGAACACCATTCTGCTACGCGGTCCATTTTGTCCAAGTTCCACCTTCCAACTTGGTGATAACCAAGCGGCTCATCGTACCAAACTATTTCGACAGCAAAGGTGGAAGCAACCTCCTTGCTCGGAAATTTCGAGCCTGGCAATTGCTTCATCTTGGAAAAGTACCACTGATCCTCGAATTTGGTGCATGGCTTGATAGTAACACAGGGATCCTGTGTAAGGATCCCCTTTTTCTTCTCTTCTTTCTAACTGGAGCTCCTTATAATATCAAGTATCATCGTCCGATTTCTCAAAGATAGTCCACCATTATAACCTTCGCCGTGGCCTGCCGTTCCTGTAACCGGCACATCGATCGGTGCTCCAACGAAATCGTATTGTAAAAAGTCGTCCACTCTTATGTTTGAGTTCGCACAAATTATGCTGTCGGCTTGAAACAGAAGAACGTGACCGGCTGGTGCAAGCTGCTCCCAGAACCAAGGTGAAGTAAGAAGCTCAGAGACTGCAGCATGGTCCTCGAATTGTATATCGTTTGGTAAGTCTCGTAGCACGATTCGACCCTCCTCCACAGCATGGCGAAATGGTCTTGATTGTTCCAACAGCCCATTTTTTGATATGAAGAGCACGATTGGCTATGATGGACCAAGGACGGAGGAAAAGTGCAGCAGCAACGGTGCGAGGTTACTCGAAGGTCGATCTTCGATGATGGCAGCAACATTTGTGAAAGAGGGGTTGCCCAGCGTGGAAGACTTGTTGTTCAAGGAGGTCCAAGTCGTTACTAAGGGTGAAAGTTGATATATGAGGAGATAAACAACAACGAAGACAAAAGTAAGCTTTGCAATGAAAAGAGCATTGGATCTCTTTCCCTGTAATATCGACGATAACATTGTGTGACATACAACACTCTATTATATATCCAATTTCTAGTTACGTAGAGGGAGATGTATAAATTAACACCCTTTCATGAGAGGAGGGACTAAGCAACTTTGCTTATCCAACCTTCTCTGTTGGAACTTGCTGGCCTCTGAACCTTTGGCGACGAGGATGCGGCTGAATGTAGCCTCACAGCAACCAATGGGTTCCCCTAAAACGATAATTAAGCGCCTTGTAGTCACGTGTACTGTCAAAAACAGCTCCATTGCTTACTCCACCAAGAGCTGGCCCATGGTCCAGTTTTAGAATTTCAATCTTTCCAACATTCTCAAATATCAACGTCCAGCATTGGACCCAACTCCAAATCCAACATGCACATTTATTTTCATGCAGCAAGATGAAGCCTCCATGCAGGCCTTGCAAGCTGCAAGTAAATCATTAATATGGAGTACTGTTAGGTGATGTTCTAAATAAACTTTCTTTCCTTCTCACTTTGGTCCTTCCAAGGTGTTTTTCTGCTTTTCGCAATGTCAGCTACTTCATTTGCTTCTCAGAGCCTGCAAGTTCTCAATGGAACTACCACAGCATGGCTTCCTATTAGCACACCGTGGCTTCCTATTGCAGCATGTTCTTCGCTGATTTACGCCCAGCGTGCTGAGTTAGATGGCAACCTTATTGCCTTCGACCCTCTTTTTTGTCAAAGCGTTATTCCATCTGTGATACCTTGCCTACCTATAGAAGTAACTTCTTCTTGGTATCAGAGCGATACTTCGACGATGGCCCAGTTAGGACCCACGTTTGTGTCCCCTGGTGCATATAGCACAGTCCAAACATTTCTGGTGAATTCACTGAACCAACAGGTACTCTGCTGTCCCTCGTATGATTTCCCCTTCTTCTCTTCCAGACTGCAAAATCCCAAAAGCTAAGGACCAAATTTTCTAGGCAATATTAATTGAATGTTCCAATAATGGGGCGAGGCACTTTTCCTTCGCAATGTACATCACTTTTGAAGACTGGCCAGAGTCTTACCTATCAATCTACAACGCCATCCAGGCTTTGGGGAGTCGCAACCACAGTTGTACCTGCATCTACTACAATCTCAACATTTCCTACAATTGTTTATGGGATGCATGTGAATGGGTTCAATGTGCACTCTGTACCAGCTACAACTTCTGTAACCACCTCTACACCGCCCACCACTTCGAACACTCCTATTATAACACCCCAACCGTCACAAATATCGAGCTCACCAACTTTAAAATAACCAAACAGCTCTTCCTTGCTGAATAAAAGTTCTATGGCGGGAATTATCATAATGACCATTTTCGCGGTTATGGCGACGGGGACTGGAGTATTGTTTCTACTGCGAAGGAAAAGAAATGGAAGGCAGAGGTGACCCGAGGAGCTGCATGAAACAACGGTGATGGCGGAGAAAAAGCTGGATCCTCACGAAATGAAAGTCCCTAGTCGTTCACATGAATTGCCTGTGAGAAAATTTAGCGAAGTGCATGAAATGCAAGTTGTTTGACCGAAGAAACCAGGTGGGGGTTTTGAAAGAGTATCTTCTTATGGCTCCAACTTGATGTAATATATTCTACTGTTTTATGTAACTTATCACATAATGGTATGGTCGAATAAGCGAGTTGCGTCTGGATAATTTGTATATCGCTGGCTGTCAAAATAATACTTAACAAGAAGGCCCAGGAGATCTGGGATATCTAGTTTTTAATTTTCTAAACTATCTCGAGTAATGTCTGCAATCGTTCTAAGCTGTCTCACAATTAAGTAACGCCTGACAAATTCAGTTAATTATTCTATTACGTTACATTTCTACACCATCTCCCTCTTATATTGGCAAATCCATAACGCTAACAGTGACTTTGTTTGTAGTACTTGGAGGTAAAACACCAGCTCCCATAACCAAAAGGTGGTTAGGATTACTCTTCAATGCTCTCACATGACGAGTGTATGCTCGATTCTCAGGAGTTGCCACCGTCTCCCACGCACCAACATCACCCAAAGCACGGTTAATGAAAACTTGGCTATTGCTGCCAGAGCTTACAATAATTGTTCCATTTTTTCCTCCGACTGGCGAAAATGTGATGGTTGGCGAGCCATTTGGTTGGATGCCATCACTTGAGATGAGCGGGTACCCAGTCGACTTGGCGAAGTCGAGTGGGCTGTCATTGATACGGTAATATACTGGAAAGCTGTATCCAGTCCCAGAGGTCGGACCTCCTCCATACTCGTAAGTCATCATGTACTTTTTGTTTGGTAATTGAATGATAGTTGTCATTCCCGGTCGTGCGGTGTAAGTCGAATACGCAACGTCCTCGACATCAGGACCCCAATTTAGAAGATCCTTGGAGACTGTGTGAATCAATTTCTGGCCGTACAAAGGATCGCGCTGATCCGAGTAGTAGAGAACAATCTTTCCCTCGTATGCCAATAGGAAAGGCTCCCAGATAGCAGGAACACCATTGTTTGGGATTGCCGCTCCCCCCGTTGCAACATGCGAGACAAACTTCCAGCTATGTCCGTTATCTTCACTTGCGTAGACATCGATCTTGGTGACACTCAAGTCGGTGGGAATCGAATTGCCGGCGCAGAGAATGGTTCCAGCCTTAAAGCGTCCGATATCATAAGGAAGACGATAGAGTTCTGAGCGAAGAGTGTTATTTTTATAGTTGCAAGTAACAGTTCGTCTTGCTTACCTGGTTGATAACGAAGACCAAAGTTGTTGACTGTATCTTGGACTCGTGAAATTTCCTTCCATGACGCTCCACCATCCGCACTTCTATAGATGGGGAAGTACACTTTAGGTGGCTCAGGAGAGTAGTTTTCCTGTAATAGAATCAGCTCAATTTATTAATAAAATGAGAACTGGTTTCTTACCCAGGTTGCGAGGAGAACACCATCGTCTAGCTCAACTGTGCGAGCATAAAGAACTCGTGGATCAGTGTAATTGGTGCCAGGAACAAATATCGTGTTTTGAGAAAAGGTCGAGAAAGGAGCTATCGCACTAGGTGCTGCAATAGCTACTCCGAGAAACAGAGAGACCGTTGGAAGACTGAAACGCATGATGAGGTAGTTATCTAGTATATGACTGGAGTTTCCAATGCCTTCACCAAAAAGAAGGACATCATGAGCTTTATAGTGACTTCCTTGAAAATTGAATCCTCGTCACTTGACCAGCCCATCCTCGTTGATTCTCTTGACGGGCTTGGACTGCGGGGACGACGGGGGTCAACAAGTCAATGAGAGCAATGGGGACCCCGCAAATCTTCCATCCCTGCTATAAGAATCTCTATATGACCCCATTCCCCGCAAAGTAGACAACAAACGTGATAATAGCGCCGGAAAATTGTTTACCTCAACTTAATGTGGTGATGCTCGGCCCGGCAAATGGATCTTAGGCACAGAGGCGCCCCAATCGGAACCTGCCGCTTATATTTTGGAAGAGTAGCCCTAGTCGTATATGCAGCATCTTTACGGGTTTAAGTGAGCCGAGGCCCAATGTCGATGTACTGGTGAGCTGGGCACAGGAGTGTAAGCAAGCTCCGAAAGTGATGAGACGGAAAAACCCAAGACAAATCGTCGGGTCGGTTGTCGGATGGAATTGGCCAATCATGGTGGAGAAAATTTCAAGTATTGCAGACAGGGGTGGACCTCACCTCGTCACGCACTCAATGGTTCATACTCCGGACACCGAACCATCAACCCATCAGAACGACAACGACCAACAAAATGGCATCCACAACAGCCCTCCGAAGACTAGCACTAGGTGCAGCTCGACCCTCAAGAACTTTCCACAGCTCTGCGCGTGCTTTTATCAAAGTTGGCGATGCTATCCCCAAAGTTGAAGGCCTGGTTGAATCCTCACCCGGAAACAAGGTCGACTTGAGCAGCGAAGTCAAGAAGGGGAAGTCTCTCATTCTCGGAGTTCCTGCCGCATTCAGTGAGTCTCAATTGAACTATGTGTGATCTCTCATAAGACTAGCTTCGTCTGATATCTCATTTAGGTCCTGCCTGCAGCGAGTCCATGATCCCCGGCTACATCAACCACAAAGCTCTCAAGAATTACAAAAATGTCTTCGTCGTTGCTGTGAATGATCCTTTTGTGTAAGTTTCTGTGATCGATGGAAATGATAGCTGGCTAACGCATCGTAGCACAAAAGCCTGGGCTAAGACCCTTGACCCAACTGGCAGCTCTGGCGTTAGTTGCTTCCATTTCTTTCGCCGTCAAAATACCATTTTTTTTATAGTGACTGATGCAATATTTAGATTCGCTTCCTTGGAGATCCAACAGTCAAATTCACAAAGGCACTTGACCTCGCGTGGGACGGAACCGCCATTTTTGGAGGTGAGAGAGCCAAACGCTTCGTTTTAGAAGTCGAGGATGGGAAGGTCACTGCTGTTCATGTCGAACCTGACAACACTGGATTCAATGGTATGTGTCTACTGAGCTTGAGACTTGAGGACAAAAACTTACACTGCCTGAATAGTCACCGCCGCCGAAAAGGTTCTGAGTTAAGATGGAATAAATGCGTGATTTGAGAACACACGTCGTCGATCTATTCCCTGACCATACTCTCAGGAACTTGCAACCATCAATCATGTAACAGTAGCTCTGGTAAATCAAAAGTTTGATGCACATTTCTACTTTAACTTTATCTGGGGGATTTTGCCCCGTGAACACCCCCTCTATTCATCTGGACCAGATATTCTAAGATACCCTGAATCCAAAAAGTTTAGAACGATCAAGAGGGTTGGCTTCCTAAACTTCCAAATCTTTTTGGTCAATATAGGAAAATTTGGGTGTGACGGTAGCTTGATCTCATTTGAGCAAAGCCATTCACTCAGCATATTCTCGCGCCCCCTTCCCCACCTACCCCACCAGACCTTACAAGCCCTTCATATTTACAAATAAGCACTTCTATAACACCAATTCTTGTACGCAGCCTCCTTAATAAAAACGGGTTGGTTGGGCGGTTACAAGCGCATGTCGCACCAGCAGCGTGAAGCTTGGGCATATCCTTCAAAAATCCTTGAGTGTAATAAGGGTTTTCTAATAGACTCCCGCTCTTGGGGGTCTTGAGTTTTGCTGTTTTCTTCTGTTATTGGTTTTTTTTGGTAATTTTTTGCAGTTCGGTTGAGGTTGTCCTGAGTGTTGATGGTGGGCGAGATAAAAGCGGCAATGGAGTTCGTGCACCACGGCCTTCTCGTGAGCCAAGTCAAAAATATGGCACGTTGTCATTGGTCAGTGAAGTAAGTATCGTTATCACAGCGACTCTGCAGGTATTTTGAAATTACTCTGGTCACTTTTAGGTTAAAAGCGCATTCTTAGGAATATTCCTAAGTAGCCGTTATGGGGATCCGCAACAGGTGGTGGTGTGTGTGTTCAATGTCGCGGCCGCCATGGCAAGTGCAAGTGGAATCAAGACGATGCGCGGGCCGCTAAGAAGAGGGGAGGTAGAAGACCTCCGTTACTGCCAACGACTTCTGGTGTACCGGGCCCTCCTCGTGGTCCATCCCCCGAAAGCGCAATGGCTGTTTAATTCTCCTTAATGAGACTTCAATTGTTTTGTTTGGAGTGGAGAATGAATTCTGCAAGAGCGTAGAGCGCAATGAGCCAGGACTGGCAAGGTCATAATCGAGGTGATAATCTCATTGAGAACTTCTATCTCTTAAGCATCCATAAACAAACTACGTTTCATCACAAGGTTGAAGGTTTTGATGAGTTAGTTGGGCAGGCGGCCTATTGACTTTTTTGTTGTGGTTCTGATGCTAGAGTACCTACTTCCTACCTTGTTTTGTTTATCTTTAGGGAATTCGGATGTCTGAGTGGTGATGATTAGCGATATCTATCTCATGTTTTAAGTTTAGGGAATTGAATCGGCTCTCACAAAAGGGTCAGAAAATTAGAATTATATAACACTGAGTCTTCTAGGGCCAATAGAAGAGCATTACGTGCTCTAACCCCCTGTCATGAATTTCTACAATCTAGGGGGGAGGGGGGAGATGTCTTTCGTATTAAGTTTTTTCAAGACAAGCCAGTTTATTATTAGGGAACACAGGATATTATCCAAGATTTTCTATTCTCTTTATCAATTTATCACCTTTCTCCTATAATTTCGAAACCCATGATAGCAGAACTGAAGCCCCACAATCAATTCGCCAGCGCCCTCTTACCTTTTACATCTACCAAGGTTTCTCATCGCCCTTGTAGTCCCAAAATCTACCAGCAGTTTTCTCCTTCGTAGCCTCACCAATCTACAAAAGAATTACGTTAGATAAAAAAATTCTTGAACGTGATAAAGGAGATAAACTTACCACTTTGACTATCCCATTTACACTGTCTTCTAGAGTGATATCCGCTTGCTCAATACCAAAATACTGGGCAGCGGTATTTCCCATATCGGTCCTGACCCATCTATTTACATTTTTCAGTAAGGTTCATCGCAAGTATTGAGTTTAAGAAGAAATACCCAGGATCAATAGGGAAAGTGAGAATCGTCGGGTGCTCATGATGGATTTTCATGGTGATGAAATTCAATGCTGCTTTCGTCTGTCCATAAGCAGCATTCGAAAACTAAAATGAATCTCATTAGTTATGACTTCTCAGTATCAAACGTCCTCGTTCACAAGACGGATAGCCAGGTGGATATATCATACCAACATAGTAGCCGTTTGAGCAATGCTCCCAGCCGAAGAAGACATAGTAACAAACATCCCCCTCTTGGACTTCTCAATCATAGGCCTCAAAGATTGGAACAACAAAACCGGTCCGATGACATTAACACTATAATGTTTCTCCATGTCTTTAACCTCAGCATCTACGACTGTTGGCCATATATATGAGATTCCAGAATTGGCAATTACAACATCGAGATGGTCGATTCCATGTTTGTTTTGTAATTGGACCGCTGCCAGGATTGAACTTTCTTTGCTGGTTGATTCGATTGTGACCACGATGAGGGAACTGGATTCGGCGACTGGGAGGGAGGAGAGAGCTTTTGAGGATGAGGATGAAGGGTCACGGACACCGGCTATGACTGTTGAGTTTGGAATTGAGAGGTACTTGGTGACTAGACCAAGGCCGATTCCTAAGAAGGTTTGTGAGCTTGAAGTTTGAAGTGATCTGAAAGATGGAGATTTGATACGAACCTCGGTTTCCTCCCGTGATGAGATAGATAGTGTTAGTTGCCATAATGAAATTCTGTTGAGATGTAGCTGAAGTGTTGATGGATGAGAAGAGAGAAGGGGAAGTGTTCTATATATTTATATATGTATCACGCCCCCCAGTCCATGTGAAGTCCACTGTAACTTCTTACCAAGATTGGCCTCAAGAACTAGTATACATCTTACTGTGCTTCGATCAATTGAATGCAGCATCATTACGCACCGCCGTACTCTTCAAGTCCAATAGCAGATTTCAAAGCCTGACGCTGATGCTAATTGGATTATAAATTTACTTTCTTTCGAGCGGGATTTTAGATGAGCGGAGCACTTGAACGAACTTGTGATTTATAATGGATAAAAATGTGCCATTAATTGTGGCTCTCAGGGAGGAATTCTCAAGATTTCTGACATGGTGATTCTGACAACTCCAACTTTGTACCATCACGACATATAAGCTGACAAAAGAACAAGAAAACGGGCTAAGAGATAACGGCAATAAAGGAAATAAGAAGCAAAAGCCGAGGAAAGATGGACAACATACAAAGTGTTTCACCGTAAAGTTATGGGGTAATATTATCTCGCAGGTACTAAGGCGCAGTAGGAAGCACTCTAATTTCTGACATCCATTCAGTATCAAATATAACCCAAAGACTGGGTTTATCTCTTAGTTTTCTGACAAGATAAAACCACTTTACTTCGCTTGCCATTTTGATCATGACTGACAGCTTCAAGCTCTGTTTAGAAACGATCAGTACTGACAAAAAATGATAATCGTAACCTTATTTCGACTAATCACCGCCGGAGCGTATGACAAGCCCCGGGAGTTCATTTATGGCCCGTGATACGAGGCAACAAATAAGAAGTAGCAAAACGGCATTTCCTTTCTTGCATCATTTTCTGACGTCGATTTGGTTGTCGACCTGCCAACTCGGTGTCGGGAGTCGTCAATTCTGACTTTCAACCAACAAGCGAAAGCGAAGAAATTCTCCGATCTCGAAAACCAACCAACCACAAGCCTTCACTCAACTTAAAATCCGTAAATCCTCGTGCTACGACGTGTTTTTGACCGCTCACAGCTGGAGCGTATCACGAGGTGGGAACTACCCAGGATTTTGGTTTTGAACGCAATGCGAGGTAAGAAAGAAGGATCATTAGTTTCTGATATGGACGCCGAGGTGGAGACTGAATTTTGACTCTCAAAACTAAAACGAACAAAATTCTCCAGAAACAACATTACAAAGGGTCTATACATTTCCACTCAATAATATGCTGATTTAGAGAATCTAGCGCTGACAAATAAAAAATAAATACACTATTATTGTCTTGGGCTTTGGTGCTTAGGAGAACGGTCCCCCACGATGGGTTTTTAAAGATAAATAAACCATGTATTAGATGGAGAGCGAGGGGGTGGGGGTGGGGGTGGGGGTGGACGTGTTCGTCGTTCCTTCCCTCTTTAGTCGGCACGAGGGGTGCGAAGTGGGTCTGTGTATTGTCGGGGTACTTTGAGGTCGCTCCTTGGCACTCTTCTCACCCGTGACACACTGTGAGAACCTCAATACTAACCAACCACAAGCCCTCACTCAACCTCCCAGCCAACCCAACAATCCCAAAACCAAACCTCCTCCTCAATAATAAAACATGGCCACCACAACACAAGAAACAACTCCCCCCCCAAAAACCCCCTACACCCGCGGCCACACCCTAAAAACCCTCACCATCTCCCGCCCCCAATTCGCCTACATCCACCTCGCCCTCAACTCACCCACCCCCCTCTCATCCACCACACCCCTCGACAACAAAACAGTCTGGTCCCATCTCCGCTCCGCCCTCACCCAATTCCTCGGTCTCACCGGTTCATCAATCCCGATCGACATTCTCAAAATTCACGGTAGAGATGTATGGTTAAGAGTCCCACGCCAAGATCGGAGTCCAGTTTTAGCAGCCGTAGGAGGTTGGATTGGAGAGGAAGAAGGAGGGAAGGTGGGCTGGACTGTTAGGGGGGCGGGGAATTGGTTGAGTAGTTTGGTGGTGGGAGGGGAGAGGGTTTGGGATGATTGATTCTAAGAAGAAGAAAAAGAAAAACGAAAAATAGTCAGAATGGATCCCGGATGAGAATTTGAGGTGAAAATTCTCTGGATGAGTATTTTTGGTGTCAGGACAAAGGGTAGAACAGCCATTTATTCACCACAGCGAAATTTGGGTTCATAACATCTACGATATCACGATTCTCGGCACAAATTCAGTGGAGGCCATCGAATTACGGGGTTCTATTCTAAACATGTCCTATTTCCACCGACATAAAAGGAGGGCGCCTGACTATGCTACGGTACCGCCATTCTTCCCTATACACATTTCATCAAGTTGTAAGTCTTGCTTTTTGTAGATCCCAAAACTCCCGCTATACATTTCATAAAGCCGCCTTGAGACGATGTATATATCCATCCGGAGAATATCATAAAGAAACCGAGTCGAGAGCCGAATCAAGTCATCGACATGAGACTGTTTTGGGCGTAGGCCATGGGCTTGATGTTGGGATGTGGAACGGCATCGAATTTGTGGAACTCGAGCTTGTAATTAGGTCCAATGTTAATGTAGGCGCCCTTGTTTTCGGTGCTGTCGCAGTATTTTGGCGCAGAGAAAACTAATTCAGAGTTAGTCATGAACTGGAAGAAGAGGGTGTCAAATTATCATACCCGTAATACACTTTCCGTTGTGCTCCTCCTCGTAACCCTCCATTCTCACTTCGTGACTTCGGATGATAGCATCCAGACCATTGTTATCACAGAATCTCTTGGTAACATCAGGTCCGAATTGCATTCCGACACCTCTCTTACTTGGTCCTCGACCAGGCTCTGTTTGTGGATCTGTCCACAACATTTCCATCATTAGACCGGCTTGGCCAGGCTGGCGTTGGTTGTGTCTGTTGAGTTTCCGGATATCATTCAATGTGATTTTATCATCGGAGAAGAGACCTCCGTGAAGTACGAGGTATTTTTCGCCAATGAGAGTTGCCAAAGGTAGCGCTGAGAAACTTTCGGAAAATAATTTGAAAACACGATCTATTTTATAGTTAGCACAATTCGAGATGGAAATGTGATGCGTGACTATAGATTGGAGAAGACATACCATTGTACTTTGCTTTACACTCTCCCTCAAAGCCATAGACTCTATTCATGTCATCTGTCTCGTGGTTTCCTCTGTTGATGAAGAAGGAACCTGGACGAATCCACTTATAGGCGTAGAGGAGGAGAGCAATTTCACAAGACCAGGAACCTCGGTCGACAAAATCACCATTAAATAAGTAATAATGCTTTTCAGTGGGGAAACCATTTAGTCTGAAAAGCTCCATCAAGTCGAAATATTGACCTAGTTCAATGTTAGAATTTGCCAAATAATTTTCCGATTTCCCATATAACTCACCATGTGTATCTCCACAGACAGTCAAGGTTGCGTCATCTGGGATCTTCATCTCGACCATTGTTGCTTCGTCGTAAACAATCTTCTTGACAGCCAAGACAATCTGGTAAACATATTTCTTGTGTATTTTCTTTCCATTCTTGAATCGCTCGATCATGTCGTCAATGAATTCTTGTGTCATCTCCTTTTCTAACCGGACTCCATCATAACTGGCATCCACTGCTATAGAATCAATATCTAATCCTTCGGCTGCTGAGGGTTCGTCCCCGATTTCGATGGCTTTTTCGAAAGCATTTCGCTTGACAATTCTCTGGCATTCTGCCAACTTCAATTTCGCATCTTTGTCACCGGGAGCCTTCTTGACGACGATCTGGAGGTCCTTTTGAGCATCTGCAGGTCGGAGAATAGCAGCATAAGCTACACCTCTTCGATAATAGGCCTAGTGGTAAAATGTTAGTGGGGGTGTCAACACGAGCGGGGCAAGACCAGAAAGTATTGTCAAGCTTGACAAGCAACATACCTTTACGAAATTAGGATCGAGTTCAATGGCCTTGGTTGCATCTGCTATGGCATATCCGTAGGCTTCTGATCTGATGTTTGCCTTTTTCCTGTTAGTCACACGAGCACCCAAATATATGTGGCAATCCTACCTGAGCTCTGTTTGAAAAGTATGCGGGGACTTTGTCGTCTAGATCAATAGCTTTGGTATAAAAATCGATAGCGGTAGGCCAGTCATGAGCTGCGAATGCCTTGTTTCCTTGGTCTTTCAGGGCAACGGCTTGGGCCTGAGGAGTGGCCATGGTGAAGGGAGGAAGTAGGAAGGAGGGGTGGATCGGGTTTCTTGTGACTCGGAGAATTGGGAGTGCCTCAAGCAGGTGGCGATCAGAGACGTGAGGCCAGCGGGCAGATGAGAAGGAATTTGTAGCTGGATCAAGAGAATCTGATTACGGCTTGCTCAATTCGGACTGCACTGCAGAATCCAAGAGGCAGAATTAGCGTCAACAAGATGTTCTTCTCCGCCGACGGCAACCCGAAGCTCTCATGGAGGAGCACGGAGGCATTCGGCACGGACACGGGCTTCCAAGACCCTTGCATCCCGGGCCGGAGCCGTGATCGGAGCCGCAGTTATCCTTGTCGCATGGCATTCAGAAATCTGATGTTGAAAGAGCTCCCCCTCTTTCATTCGACCATTGCACAACCACCTGCACATCTTACTTCTTGCCCGCGAGCATCCCACGGCACCCCACGACCTTTGCCTTGACCGTCTGACTCCCACGTCATATCCTAGCAGACTTGCCACCTCGTCACCTCAACCTGTAGCACCAGGAGCACAAGTGCGACCAACCTTTCTTTCAACTTGTGCGGAGCGTTGGCGACGTTGATAGCTTCTCTCGGTTCTCCAGCCATGGAGTCCAAGGCGCTCGCTCGTCGTGCGGCCGATACAGAGCTCATGCCGCCTCCACCAGCTCCCAAGCGCATCAAGCGACCGAAAAACGTCATCGACGAGGAATCTTATACGGACGCCATCTCCGAAATCATAGCTCGGGATTTCTTCCCTGGACTCCTACAGACAGAGACGCAGCAGGAATATTTGGACGCTTTAGAATCTCAAGATGGCGCATGGATTTCGAGTGCTGGACGGCGGCTTCAACATGTTATGACACCAGGCAGAAGGATAGGCAGGCGAGGAACATCCATTCAAACACCCTTACGAGCATCAGATACACCAAATGGTTATGCGGGAGATACTCCCATGTCAGTAACCTCAAACAACTCGATAGCTTCCACCGCAACAGCAACCCCAGGAGTCCAAATCGATACAAATATGAGCTTAGACAAGTTCCAGTCGTTATACACAAGCGAAGACAACGAAAGCTTTTACAAGCTCCTGGACAAGCAGAATCAAAAAAGGGCAGAGAAATATGCATGGATGTGGTTGACCAACAATAAACTTCCCTCAAAAATGATGCTGAAACAGAAAGAGGTTGAAGCGAAGCTGTTGGAATCTCGGGGGTCTATATATGACGATGGAGGTGATAGGAAGCAGCTCACGATCCGAGATGTACAAGAGAAACCGGCAAAGCCAGATTCGTGGAAATGCCAGCCAAGGAATGGCTTCATGTTTATGCCAGACAGTGTTGAAGATTCCATTCAGACAATAGCCCAAAAGGCGCAAGAGGAATCAACGGCCGTCCCAAAGGGAGTTGCTTACGCCAATACTCGACTTACAGAAACAAGCATTTCAACCGAGGCATCTGCTGTACCCCCTTCACCCTCACTGTCCGCAGTAAAAGATGCCATTGCCGGGAAGAGGAGAGCCAGTGATTTGGAATCGGACTTTAATGGGAGCGAAACACCACGTGTTAATGGGTATGCTTTTGTGGATGATGAGCCGGAAGCTGATTCATATCCAGCCCCGCCAGTAATTAACCTAGGGAAAGGAGAGACCGTCAAAAATCCATTCATCATTAAAGAGCAAAGCAGGAGGGAAGATTTGCACCATCGCATGGTGGATAAAAATGCCAAGACGAAGCGAGCATCTATCAAGAATGGTATGACAGGTAGAACGGATTTAACACCAGTCCCCAAGTTTCCTAGTAGTCCAAGAGTTGGGGCCGGCCAACTCACCCCAGCAGCACAAAGATTGTGGAGTAAAGTTGGAAATGGTAGTATTGGGGGTACGCCTGGTGGATTTGGGAGTACACAGACACCTCGCACTGTCAAATCGAGATCAGGATTGCAAAAGCGGTGGACGCCTTCCGGGAAATGATTCTCTTCAGAAGAACGTTGGTTGGCTTGCAACAGGAGGAATTCGCATAAGAGACGGCGTTGGACGGTTCATGGAAGATACCCAGATTGTAGGTCATTAGACTAACTTCAACATATAGAAGTATTAATTTGATACCCTCGGAGTTCAATATTATATTTTGAAATGGCAGTCTTCACGCTCCAACATTCCGTCGTTAAATGCTTAAATAACTCAGGTAAGACCTACTGGGGCTTAAGATGTTTCATGATCTCCAAGTGAAGCGGGTCAAATAGACATCAACATTCGTCAAAAGAGAACATTCCATTATCGAAATCGAGACTCGCTGGTTCCCTAAGTCAATGAGCATCTCGGTGTCTATATTTGGCTTATCAGGAAAAGCGCAAGTGGCGAAAGCCTCTGTGGCGGCCCCTTTAATATGGCGTGGTGGGGATTTCTAAGCGAGTGTGGAGAAAACTGAGATCTCCCCATGGGTTCTTGTTTCAACAGTTCATCTTATATTCATGCGTAATGGTCACACTTCTCTGAGAACCGAAGTGGCTGCGCAGTCCGCAGTCAGATCTCGACTCACCGAATGTGATGGTTATCGATGTCGGCCTGGCCGCTTGCCCACACGCCTATCCTCGAGGTGGGGAAGGTCAACAAGCCTCAAGGTGGGCTTTCTGAAAAAATCGTCCAATTGACGCTCTTGAATGATGGTCATAGTGGGGATATTATTGCTTGGTTATTCAGGTTGTTTCTTCGGTTCCATTGTTTCCTGGCGATGGTTCGGCAATTAAGTTGAAACGCATTTTTTGTTAGCTGTGGATAATGGCTTCACTTGATTTCGAGGCACTCTTCAGTTTATCAAAGTGTCGATATAAAGAGCCTGGAGGAGCATGAAGTTATGTTGCATCTATCAGCACTTCTTCGCTTTCTCTTCCACTTCCACTTCCAACATCCTCTTCAGTTTATTTCATTCTTTAAGTCCAGGAGACTAAACATCTTTGCAAGATGCATTTCCAATCTTCTCTCGTCCTAGCGACTGCTCTATACACAGCTCAGCTCAGTTCTGCTGCTGCAATCTCCTCATCGAGGACTTCTTCAAGCTCATCATCTACTGCTTCCGAGATCCCAGCTTTTCCTTTCTCCAACACCACAATCGAAAATCTCACCTCATTTCTCAACCTCGTCGTTGCTATTCCCGACGATGTCATCAACACAGACGAAAGCATCGCAGACTACTTCTCTGAAAAATCAACATGTCTCAACATCACCGCCACCCGGAAACTAAAAGTCAGAGACATCTCCGCCGATATCATCACTAGTACCCCTGAAGTGCAAGTCAGCACCATTCCACTATCCTTCTCAACCCAAACAACCTCCGCCCTCCCGGTCTCCGTAACGGAAATCCGAACGATGGTTATCAAAGCCCGTCAAGAATCCTCTGATGTCCCCATTCCATCTAGTGAAGTTCCCGCAGCTTCGGGATCGGACGAAGCCCCAATCACCTCCTCCCCAACAGACACCACAGCAACCAAAGCCGGCTCTGACATAATCCCCAAGATCACAGCTCTCATTCCCTCCGCTGGTCTCGCAAAAGCCAGCTCCGTGATTGCTGGCGTGAAGAGCAAGATTGGAGGTTCAAACGCAGTTATCGGTGGAATCGAATCTAACCTCGTTGGCAAAGCGACCGGAATTCTCGGAAGCTTGATCGCACCACAAGCCAGTGCCGTGATTGGGAATATCGAGAGTAAAATTACAGCCGCGATCCCAGACGCAAGTGGCGTGGTTAGTTTGGTTGATGGACAATTACCTGCTATTGCTAGTGCTATTGGGGGATTATTGAATGGCATCGGATTGAAGGAGCGTGATGAGGAGAGCTGCTTGGGTGCTGTGGTATTCACTGATGTGGAGAGTATCAAGGAGTGTGTTGATGGCCTCGCTATTTCTACTGCTTCTGCGGAGTTAGTTGCTCTGAAGGCTGCTGTTGTTGCTGCGGGTGGTGTTGTCGAGGTTGAGGCTGGGGTTGAGGGCGAGGCGCCGGAGGAGGCGGTTTTGAGTGTTTTGGAGATGGTGGTTGAGTTTGGGAAGGAGGTTGAGGCTTGTCAGATTTTGGCATAGGGGTGTTTTCTATTGTATCATTATTTCTTGATTGTCTGAGTAGACGGAGGGTTTGATTGGAGTTGGGAGTTTTCAGAGAAAATTTTACATTTCATATTTTTCATCACTTCTTGATTTGTTTCGCTTGGCTTACTCAAAGAGTAATCAGTAAGGTATTAGTTGGTGAGTAAGCTAGTAAAAACTGGGGGCTAAAAGAAAGTTTACCAGTAAGCTTTACAATTGTCAAATAAGTTATCAAAAATTTGGGGGCCGAAAGGCAGTTACGAGTAAGCTGTTGATCAGCCAGTAAGCTATCACAAGGGGTTCCAAAAAATCGTAACTGTAGTCTCGAGATGAATTATTCTAAATCTTCTAGGAATTGAACTATTCTAATCGCTTAGAATAATAAATTTCCTAAAACGTTTTCATCACTCTACGTAGGTCTTCAGAGAGCGGGAAATAGATTATATGTTAGTCTAAAGAAGTATTCTAAACTACATTTTCCTTGTTACGATTTTATCGTTTGAGAACAAGAGTTTACTAGCTAAAAGAAGTAAAACTTAGCTTTTCAATAGGTAGTACATAGAAAAGGAGAATCTATTGTCTCTTGTAATAGACAAACAGACTTCTAGTATGAATTCTTTAATTAGCTAGAAACACTCTCTTTCACTCTCTAGACAATAACGTATACTCAGCAAAAGTTAAATAGACTAGTACCCCTTGATATAAGGAAAACTTCTTTGATATATTCAATAAAAACCTAAATTTCATCTGATCTACATCCATCAATTCAAAATATCTAGGACAATTGCAATATACAACATAAGCTACAAAACAGGATATGAAGAACTTCAAAGTGCATAAAAAGAAATCCATTCTCTCAAACTATTACTGCGATATTATGAGGAAATAGGAAGTAAACCAACAGAAGCTAGCCATACATCCCTGTCGAGCGCCTCGGCAAGAGCGCGTCATTGAAGGAGCTTGGGCCAAAACAGCCGATTTGAGCATTTTTCAATCTGAAGAGAAATCCAAACTCTCATCCGCCATAACGAAATATGCCTCGGTGATTATACGCAGCTGCGAGTATCGCTCGTCATGTCTGGAAGAAGGCTCTTAGACCTGGCTGCGCTTTTCAATGCCTCCCGTGGCGTGGCACAAAAGCATATTGCCCTGAGAAGCCGACAGATTGATGTGTACAATAGGACCTCTACGGTATCGAGAGCACTGCGAAATCAGACCGAACGGGTTACGGAAACTATTAGAGCTGCGGCAGTTCTTTCTTCGAGGCTCAACGAGAGTGCGCCGGCATGGACATACGAGGCAGAGGACACAAATAATGCGGAAGGCAAGCCAATTCCTAGGAAAGAATCCACAGAAGCGGCTTTGCATGTGAGATTGAAGGAGGGAGTAGAACAAGACCATCATTATGACCGATCACCAGCAAATTCTTCTACAGACCCGCCCCCGGAGGAGGACTTGGAGATTCAGCAAGAAAAGGCGGATAGATACCCTCTCCCAGACGGCACAATACCACCCAAGGAATTCAATGATAGTGGCAGAACAACAGACCAAGATTCTACATCAGTCAGACCTCAGTCCGAGACGCCAAAGCAGCCCTTGAAGAATGAGGGCCTAAAACCAAAATCTTTCGGGGAATCGACCATCCCTCTGCCAAAGCACCAAAATGCAGCGAGAGTTGTCCACCGAGACACCGAATTCCAAATACCCTCGAAGACGGCAGATGCATTCGATGATTCTGTCGACACGAAGAAAGAAGGGCATGATGAAGAAAGCTTTAGTAAACGATCGACGCATACCTCACCAACGATTTCTTCATTGCCTCAATTCACAATCCCCGAGAGTCCTTCAAATGTACAAGGACCTGAACATCCAGCCAAAGGATCGCTGAATCTGGATACATTTTATAGTGAGGGTCGATCAGAACCATCAGCGGCTCCTATAGAGGAAGAGATTCCGGAAGGAGTCAACCTAAACCTTTTCCACAACCCGAGAATTGCGAGAAAGCTTGGGGGGAGGGTGCAAGGCGGAAAGATTGGATTGGGAATGAATAATGGAACTCGGGAAGAATCGAAGAATATTTTAGAGAATTCCCCTCCTGCAAGAGAAAAGGAAGTCCAGAGCACATCTGAAGAGGAGATGAAGAAGTTTGCTGAAGAATTTTCCAAAAATATTCCCGAAGATAGCAAGGTAATTACATAGCAGTTCATTGGAGAACATTGTTTACTGATGACTGACATAGATCTAGATAGAGGCTGCTTTACCAAAGGAGCCCGCTCCGTATGAACTCAGAGAGTCCAAAGTCCCGTCTTCAAGGCTAGGGAGAATCTGGAATTATGGTGGCCTTGCAGCTGGTATGTTCGGAGGTGCAATCACCGAAAGTATTCGCCGCGTGGGAGGTAGTGGTGGAGAGGGGTCTTTCATGCTCAGTGAAGCAAACATGGAGAGGCTTGTAGCTAAACTATCTCGTATGAGGGGAGCTGCGCTCAAGCTGGGTCAGGTGATCAGTTTCCAGGACTCGAAAATGCTCCCGGCGCCGATTCAAGAAGTTTTGCAAAGAGTACAGGACCGGGCAGATTATATGCCTGCTTCACAACGAAACAAGGTTCTGGCATCTAATCTTGGGCCTGAATGGCGAGACTTATTCTCTAGCTTCGATGATATACCGATAGCTGCTGCTTCGATAGGGCAGGTTCACAGTGCCGTGTTAAAATCAACCGGAGAACGAGTTGCAGTAAAGGTTCAATACCCAGGAGTTGCAAGCTCTATCGATTCTGACCTCAACAATCTCGCAATCCTTCTCACTGCCTCACGTCTCCTACCCAAAGGACTCTTCCTTGATAAAACAATTGCTAATGCAAGAATCGAATTGGGCTGGGAATGCGATTATGTCCGAGAAGCAGAATGCGGACGTCGTTTCCAAGAATTGCTTGCCGACGAGACAGACGTTTTTGTCGTACCAAAAGTATTTGCAGAAGCATCAGGGCCACAAGTATTGACTATGGAATTCCTTGATGGAATTGGTGTAACAAGAGTCAAAAGCTTCACACAAGAACAGCGAGACTGGATTGGCACCCAAATATTGCGACTTTGTCTCCGTGAAATCACAGAGTTCAAATACATGCAAACAGATCCCAACTGGACCAACTTTTTGTACAACGCCAAAACCAACCGGCTCGAACTCCTCGATTTTGGAGCTTCTCGAGATTATCCCGCTGAATTCATCGAGAACTACACGAATCTTTTGGCAGCAGCTTCTATCTCTGACAAAACCACAGTCAGAGATCTCTCCATCAAATTGGGATATCTCACGGGTCAAGAATCAAAAGCAATGCTCAACGCGCATATCTCATCCATTATGACCCTCGCCGAACCATTCTTGACTTCGTCGCCGAAGATCTACGATTTCAAAGACCAAACAATTACAGAAAGGGTGAAGGAGCAGATTCCTGTTATGTTAAGAGAGAGGCTATCACCCCCACCAGAGGAGACTTATAGTCTTCATCGAAAGCTCAGTGGCGCCTTCTTGTTGTGTGCTAGACTTGGCAGTAGAGTGCCATGTCGGGAGTTGTTTGAAAATAGTATGAAGAAGGCTCAAGAGTCTGGGCTCATATGAACTTCATGTATGTATCATTAGTTGTTTGTATAATACATTCGCCTCTTTTTAATGAGTGTACTGTCTATGTATGCTAAAAAATATTTTTCTTGTCAACGCCACTATAACCGATCTAACAAAATCTAAAAGCCACATTAAACAGGTTCTAACCTGTCTACATAGCTCGTTGTTCCAACCATTTAGGGCAATTCAAAGTCGAATAATTCAGGATATTAACCTATAAATTTTGGAACAATCAAGTTTCTCAATTATACTAAAATTCTGGAACAACGAGCTAGATAGGCGGGTACGAACCTGATATTTACTGCGAATTTTTCTGTCCACCGCGAGCCACCTACCTATCCACTCCCAAGATTCGAAATCTCTCCTCATTTCTAGGTGCGCATTATAGAAGGATCTCAATCCGTCCCACCCAACCTTAGATTCATGTTGCTCTGTTTAGTACCGAAATCTGTCAGAGACCTTTTCGATTCTGAACACGACAATGGGCGTGCATTCCGTGGCTGGAGGAGGTGGCAAGCCATGATGAAGTAGCGGAAGGCTGCATATTAGAGGGCAATCTTGATTTTCGACACCAACCTCAACAGCTCTTTCCACAAGCTCACTTTCCAAACAACACACAAAAATGCATGCCAACAACCCTTCCTCCACTATTGTGGCCCTTGGTTCAACCAATTCCGTTGGGTTCCCTCAATCTAGCCAAATCGACTAGGTCTCCTTCCTCAGGAGTACGGCAGAAGCGAGCGTCTCGATTCTAACAAGGCTTTCAGGCTCCGGTGTCGACACGTTAACAGTTCTTGTTGCTCAGGAGCTTTGCGCCCTCGTCCCTCTTTCCAATGAAGGTCAACAAAACGTTACAGAGGCTCTCTCTCTCCTACGATCGTTCGGTTCTTTTGGAGACGTGCTTTGGGTTTGGTGTCCGCCATGGTGGGTGTTCTCCGAGTTCTTTTTTCCTCTTTTAGGTTGTTTTCAGGAGGACTGAAATATGATTTCTTCTGAAACAGCAGATTTCCTCCTCAATTTCCTCAAACATACTGCTAGAAGTAGCAATACTGACTCCGTGATCATCCACAGTGACACGAACCCTCACCCTTACACGTGAGGGGACTGAATGCGTAACCCTCTGTGCAGCATTAGCAGAAACGCACAACTCGACATTTTCAGCCCTAGTGTTGTCGCACCTTGCCAGTTTACAAAATTCTCCACGCCCTGTCACCCCATCTATAAGTCAATGGAAAAAGTTAGTTGAGGCTTGCAGTGGATGCTTGGTGAAGTTTGGATTTGGAGAAATTGTTCGGGAATTTACCATGAACGACGGTTTAGGTGGTAATTTGCCTCCTGAAGAAGCTTCAGACCCCGAAGATCTTGCAGAAGCATTACTCGCTCTTGGAGAGGTTTCATCTGGACAATTAGACTCGGTAACGTTAACGGGTAGTTTGGACTGCGCTTGGCTTGATGCCATCGCACATTGGCTTATGGGATTATCTGTGTCGCTCCAGAAAGATGGTCGTACACGTAATGGTCAACCAAACCAGAAATCAAAGGTCACGATTGTATACGATTTTCGAGCACATACTTCAAACGCTACTTCTCTCGCGGTCGGAAAGGTGCACAAAATTCGCCATTTTCTAGCATCATTCGTCAACAACTTCAGCGTGGTCCAGACATCTATTCCATTCGAGCTCCATGGGATTGTGTCTTGAGAGAAATATTTGGCGACCAATCTATTCGACTGCTATTGCAAGACCTTCAAACGGCTTTCGAATCTGCTTTAGGTAGTGCTGCCAGGCTGTTTGAATGTATAGTGAAAGCCGAACCTGGTGTTAAACAGTCCCTACTTGATACTAACACGTACTGCCTTGAGGGTACGTATGGTAGAGGATTCGTGCACACCTTATCACGCTGTTTCCCAACTGAGATTCCGAACGAGCTGAGAGCACAGTTGATAGACATCTTCCCCGGGTCATTCTCACAAACTTCGATGACTTTTGAAGCCGCTGTCGCGAAGATTTCTGAAGCATGCCCTTGCAAGTTTCACACTAGAGGCAGGCCTTTTACCGGGAAAAAAGATAATTGCGGTATTTGTCTTGTATATTTGCTTTACACAATCATCAAGGTTGCACGCGCTGCTGCTGGTCTCGTGGTGAAAGGTAATGTCATGCCGTCCCAAAACGGTATATACGATGTATACGAGCGTTTGCGGGGAACGATTTGTTTTAGGGGCACCAGAAGTCATATATATGAACAGTGTCCTTTTACCCCACTGTTGGATATCAATTTATTTTTAACAGCTATCGGTATATACACTGGAGAACCCCCGACGATGCTCGAAAACTCTATCAACCGAGGGACCTCTGCAATCACGGTTAGGGGCTTGTGCTTCTATATGGACGGCCTCCGCGAATTATCTGATATTCCGGAGCATCATTCTCGAATTCACGTTGTTCCGGGTGCTATCGAATTGGAACAGCAAACTTTCCTTGAAGTTAGGGATAGACCGTTTGAAGGACCTGAGTACTTGGCGAGACAATTCCACAATTTGTCTGCAATCCCCGACCATATCCCACGGATAGCCAACGACCTGGAGGCGGAAGCAGTTGCGATGGACGCAGAAAACTTCGTCTCGTTCGGTTATAAGTTAAAGTCGCCACGCGGAGTGAGCTACGTCCCCGTTGGCATCTTAGCTTCTGCCATTTCTCACGCCATAGGCTGTGTCTCCTGCGCCGCTCATAAATGTTCAAAGATCAAAAGAGTTCCAGAGCTGCGAATAATCGAGGGCGAAGGGGTGGATCGTGAAAGCAAGACTCTGGCTGTGCGATTCGCTTCGTTTCCGGAAAAGGGCCAGGATGGTGTGTTGAACTGATATCTGCGGCTTACCGCCGAGAGCTTTCCTACATACCTAGAGCACCTTGGCACCACTCCCCCAGCAGAGTGATTTTAGGAACAGGGAAATGTCTAACTTGTTGTGTGAGGACCGCGACCAAACATGAGAAATCACACATTATCGTTAGGGTGTAAGGTGTGGCTCGCTCAGGATTCAGAAACGGTTTTCTAGTGTTCATAAACATTCATAGTTTATTATTTTCCTTACTATGAGATAAACAACTCGAACTTTGCTGACTTCTATCATATCGAAAGCAAATCAATGATGAGTTAATCAGTGATACACACTGATCAAGGAATCGTAGAAGCCTGGTGCAATGGAAAGACCGAGCTTTCTCTAACTGGAATTCGAAAGTACAAACTAAGCAATGATTATAATTGAAGCTGATATTTGAAATAGTAGAATTTTAAGCAGTTCACAAAACACCAGATTGAAGCTCAAACTCTCAGAGAAACCAGGTCTCGTTAATTCCAAATAAATCAACGACAGGTTCTTTTTTTCTCTGCCTAAACTCCCAGCCCCTTATTCCTCAATGAGGAGATGAGAAAATTCCTGCATCTTCTGACGACCAAATGAAGTCAAGAAAATTGCCAAAAACGAGAAAACTGAAGGAACGACATCGATAATCGAGTACAAACTTCCTTGGAGAACAAAATAACGGAATGACGCGTTGACCACCCTGCTATCGTCTTGCTGTTTTCTGGTTTGGCTATACAATTTTTTGCGCCTCTGAATTAAGTTCAGGCTCAAGGAGTAGTTGTGGGGCTGCCCGCCTGAGGTATGGTTGAGATAGAGGGAAGGGGCGACCGATGTGCTGTAGTTTCGACCAAGACCTTACTGTGTAAGAAGATGATTTTGGGATGTCTGCGTTCCATCTTTGCTCTATACAATCATCGGGGTCACGCCCTTCTGGTCATCTTCTGAGAGGAAATAGATAATGCCACCCCAAGATGATGATTCCAAGCTTCCGAGCACGAGGGGGTGCAGGAATTCGTGGCTGGTGAATAGTAGCACACCTCTCCTCTGCTCTTCCGTTGTTAAACTAAGACTCGATAGATCCATTCTATTATTCTATAGGGCTGGAATAATTATGATTATTATTGTTCCAGAGGAGTTCGAACAGTTGTAGAAGTGTAAGTGCTCCATGAAGACAGTCATGAATTGCTACAGCCCCTAGTGCTAGGAACGACTTGGTATTGGAGTTTGAGGCAGTCGCAGTTTACTACTCTATAATACCTTGCTATTTCCGTCATACCCTATGACGGTGAAACCAAAATCCCTTTTTCTATCGTGGCGAGGGATTGTAAAGGACAGTCTCTACGAATTATCAGGTATTCTAGGAACTCATTCTAAGTATCATATTCAAGGTGAAAATAAAAATTCAGTGAATCTACTTGCGCTTGTTGAAAAACTCGGGCCAGCACACAGTAGGTGATTATTGGGAAGGTTGGGTAGACCCACAGTTGCAATAATGGCTTATAATAATAAATAAGACAAAACCCACCTACGACAAAACGACCAATGAATACCAACATCAACAACTTCGCTAAAATGACTAAATCGCCAAATCGCCAACCTTTCGTCTTCCAACAATCCCAAAAAGCCTTGAGATTGACGACCTTGAGCATTTGTCTTCCAACAATCCCTGAGCCTCGAGACTGACATCCTCGAGTAAAGATGTAAGGCCTATTAATTAACCCGGGGCGGGGGGTAGGCACGAACTTTTACCATTTTTTGCTATTGTATTTTTTTGTCTACTTTTTAATCTTGATGGTCTGTATTTTTAGTGAATCCCGCTTCCTAATTTGTTACACATGGCAAAATTTTCACCGAGATTAGAGTTGCCTATAAGAATCAAGTCTCCAGGTCAAAGCTTTCTAATTCACACTCACATTCGGTGACATACCTTGAGACGAGCTGCTAGCGGCTCGCTTGTTCCCGCCCCCGCATTGTGGGACGGCCCAATGGAGGTAGGTCTTGAGTTTTGTTGCATGTCGCGCGGTTAACCTTGAAGGTTAGGATTGGAAGAGCAAACAGTCCGAACCTAGTTGGATTCACTCCTAAGCGAGACTAGAGTTTATACCCACCAATTAATCCCCTCTCTCATGACCTCCAAAAAAAACCAGCTAGGCCTCCAAGCCACATCAAAACCAACTAGGGTAATTAGTAAAGTGTAAAGCATACGTAACTTTAGTCAAACAACCCGATGTGATTTGCTATTACCAAATTGTTTTGGACTTTACTTCACCTCTTATGACCTCGCGTAAACATCACTCGCAGTAAAAAGAAGCAAAAGGATAAAAAATCTAATAGGAAAGGTGCTAGAATAATCAGCTTAATGAATAAAACCTAAAAGCATTAGCAGATACCCAAAGCACTGATGTTAGAAGAGCAGCCCGTTGTCCTTTGCTATCGCTCTGCATCTTACCTCTGAGTTGTCAGGTCAGAGCTTTTTTCGTATTCGTGACCCGTACGCCTATCGATCCACTGGGCCATCTACGCGGCTGATCACCCTGCCCGATATTTTAGATTCCCGGAAGATGAGTTGTTTATTTATGTTTAAGTAAGTTACAGAAGCTGGTGAATTTCCGACGTGTCCCCAAGAACATCCACCACATCTGCATGCTATAACGCCGGAGATGAATCGAATATCATAACATTTGAAATGAAGTTGTCAAAAATCTATAATACATATATACAAAAGTGCCCACTCATACTCCAGATAGGACATTTCCACACCTACCGTCATGTGACGAATACAGTAATAATAAAATGGGAGGAAAAAGAAAATTAAAGTCCCAAAGCGGGCAAAATTGATATCATCAAAAGGAAGAGAGATTATAAAACGTCGCCAGAGATAGATATCAATATAGTCGTTGTGTTTTCGGATGTCCAATAGCTGTTTGAAGATGTTTTTGAAGACTTTTTCGATCAAGTGTAGATACAAGGATACAAGGATTCAAGGATGGCGGTGGGTGAGAAATCGAAAAAGATGAGGTACAGAAACATGGAGATGATGGTGCTATCGTCTATTTCTGTCAAATTAGCGTGCCTGCCGCATAATAAATCAAGATAGCAGTCCAAAAGCCAAGCAAAATATAGAGCGAAAAGGAAAAATTCATCGATGACTCCCCCAAAAAAGGGTTGGAATATGTTGCGGAGGTAAGCCATGGTTGATAGCGGTATTTTATTCGATGAGAAGACGTATGTTATAGTGTTGAGAAATATACTATGAAAAGAAAAGAGATGTGGCCAAGATTTAGACTAAAGATAGAATAAGAAATTAATTCTAGTGACATTTCATTATTTGTAATTTGAAGTATTTGTTGCTTTGTATGTTCAACTAGGGCTTATTAATTGGCGATAAACCGAGAGAGAAGAGAGACAGCCGGGGTTGTGTTCTGTGTCTAGAGAAAGTCGCTTGCTATTAGGTATAAGTGCCAAGCGGTTTAGAAGCTATTCGTTAAATTGAGCTTTGTAGGTGAAGTTTTGACAATGATTTACCTCGGGTTCAGGGAGGCCTAAAAGCTGAAACTGTGGTTCAAACTCTCGGGAGACAATGCGCTAAGTGTATATCATCTTAGGATTAAGGGTGACAAAATAGCCTCTACTTAGAATTTAAAAGTTGCATTTTCACCGTATAAGGTTTATCTCTTGACTTAATTTGAAGATCAAAGAGTCCAGTCTAGATAAGAAACTCTGTGCCCGTTTTCTTGATTAAGAAAGTCCTCTGAGACGACTCGAGGACCAAAGGTTACCTCCCCGACATTTTGCACCTTGAGTAATGTTTCCTCCTGACCTCCAGATACCAGAGGGACAAGACCAAAGGGTCTGCCAATAAAATCTAGAGTGGACAATAGAAATGTAACCGACGGACATACTCAACAGAAAGTCAGATCAAATTTAATAGTTCAGGCGACATGAGGCACTTATCAGAGGCAGATACAAGCATTACTGCAGAACTATCCGCGTAAGCTAGAATTAAGTAGTTTTTGTAGTTAGAAAGAGTGTTGTTAATTCTCTTTTCTCCGCCAACCAGTTCAGAAGGAACTTTTAAGGTATTCATCTCCTCGCCTACTCCCCGGAAGCTCTTTATCGGTAGGTTTGATATCCTACTCATTCAACTCATCTAGGATGCGTATAGACAATAATCTCAATTGCGCCATGTAATCCCTGATCTTCCGCCCGAAAACGGTATCCGAAATATCAGCATCTATGCACATTTCTCTCAGCAGCTTATATACCGACCGAAGACAGCGTAACGGCTTTGTTTCCTATCAAGACGGAAATCCAGAATTTGCGCAATATTCACGCGCTCATGATAACTCTTGGTAAGACCCTTTATTTCCTCATATGCGGCTTGAATGTCGGACCTCTATTAATGATTAGTTTCATGGCTAAAACACGCAATATGTACCAACCATTTAACTCGTCGCACCTTCATCCGTGGTTGTGGAGAGACCGGGCGTTCCAGTCTTCAGAATCAAGTGTTTTTCCACTGATGTCGCCCCTGTGATTTGTGAGTGTAGTTGCGTAGTCTTCTTCGGGGATTTTGCCTTAGATGGATCTACAACAATGTCGAGAAGGCCTGCGACATCCCGTGGACTTTTCGCCATTGGATTAGCTGAGTCGGACTCATGTGAGATTGAAATGATACTAGCTCGAGGCACAAAGCTTATGGTGGGTTTGACGATGTCCAAATCCACTCTGTTGGATGGCATGGCCAAGGAGCCATCAATTTCCGTTCCAATTGCGAATTGTGCTACGCCAAAAGAAAACCCCACAACTGGTCCTGACGAAGGTCCTCCGCAACTCTGCATTCTCTCAGTGGGTGGTTCTTTTATTAGCGAGGGCTGAGAATTGTATACTCACACTGTGTCCTGCCCATGAATCCCCTTCTTTCAATCCGCCTTTCACATAAACCGACATGGTCTGGCCACCAACTGCAGACCAGCCTGCTGGCAAACCGGAGCCCCTACCAGGTCAGTCTCGGAAGTCAGGAGTCAGGGCGCTTGGATTACTTGTCAAAAGCCAGCTCCTTTGAAGTTGTCAGCTTGTGGTAGAGTCATTTTATCGCACCAACTTACGGAAAGATTTGCCTTTCCGAGGATTATGACTCCAGCCTTTATGCGCTACGGATGATTAGAATCAGTAGCAGTTTCAAACACTAGGATCCAAGTAACCATACATTTTCAACAAGAGGAGCATTTCCAGCTGTGACTGCTTCTGCAAACGCCCAATTGCGCTCGGTGATACGAAGACTAAAGTCAGGCGAGATGTCGATGTTATCCTACCATGGATTCAATGAGTGCACGTCAGGTTTGAGCAAACCAGTTCTTTGAGCTTGAGAAGTATTAGTCTTTCATGCAAGTTGTGACGAATAATTCCCGCGAGTCGTTCAGAATCAAGTATATCTGTCTGTGTCTTAATATTCTATTTTGGAACAGCAGCAAGCGTTGTAGAAAGATATCCGTTGTACTTATCGATCTGATCTGAGTGTATTGCACCAAGTTTGGTGCTTTTGGTTTTTCCAGCGGCTAAGAGCGCTTGTAGTTTGAATGCCGCCACGGTTGCTGGATTGAAGAGCGAAGAAAGGTCGTGGTGGCTAATCTCTGAGAACTGCTTGGAAAGCGCGACTAGTAGCTAGAGTAGCCATGGTAGAAGTAGAAAGGTAGAAACAAATAGGATGAAAGTTAAAAGTGATAGTTAATACTTCATCTGCTCGTTGTTCTAGCTTTAATACTTTAGATTCTCCTAAAAAGAGATGTTTACTGTCACTTGTAATGTTAATTGTGAGAGAACGCAAGGTGAATGCAAAAACTACTTGATGAGATGCCATGCTATAACTGCGACCTTTTCTGCTTACAAAACCGCAGAGTAACACAGATTGCTCTGTATCGAGGCTGTCCGACCAACTGAGGTACAAAAATGAGATAGAAGAAAGACCCTGGGAATGACATGCTGACTGCCTTGTCACATCCCGTTTCTCGTTTCTCATTTCCATGAATAAGAATGAAACAAGGCTTCGTGCTGCCCATGTTGGAAAAAAGAAATTCCCGGCGCCGCCCACTCGCTTACTGCCGTCAAGTGGCAACTAACACAAGATTGGTGGTTCACTTGTACTATGGCGCCAGGTACTCTGATGGTAGTACTAAAACAGAAGAAAGGACGAGGGGAGTGCAACCCGGGTAAAGCTAATACGCATTAGGAGATGAGGCGTGATCTCCTCTTGCACTTCTCAATTCCAAGCCAGCCCGGCTTCTGATATATGCTAGGTGCTGGTACTCCATACAGATGTAGTCTGCAAGAGGGGAAGAGTGATGCACCAATGCCGGGATCAAGTAAACGGGTGCTCGGTTCCATTATCGGCACAATCTCTCTGCAGAGGACACACCACCTCTGGCCTATCAGGCTTTATTTGGGGATAACGCCGCAAAGTCTTACCCCATGCTGCGGCGTAGAAGATGGGAGGGTGTGCAGAGGTGCATGTGTACTCTGTATTCAGCATGATGTTGTGTTGATGTGCTGTCCAATTCACCCTCAGCCTATCAGCGGGAAGCAGCCAAAGCAGTTCCCGAGTCGGTTAGGTCGGTACACTACCACCAGGCACGGGCCATAAGATGCCCGTCATCGGCTCGTTAGCTTCGGAGAAATAACACCGATCCAATTAGAAAACAGATGAAACCAGCCGCCTTCCATATGTCACGTTTTACGTTGCCAAGGCAGGCCCCCACTTTCCTCCGCTTCGCAGACAGGCAGGGAAGCCTTGTATTATCCCGGGGTCACCCCTGCACGCTAGCGGAGACGCCCCGCTCGGTCGTGCGTGCCCTCAAAAAGAAAAGACAGGGGTTGTATTTAGCGTCATCATTAGCGTGGGTAAGGGGAGTTTGATATTTTGCGGAAGACTTATGTGGGCAACAGCTCCTCCAGAAAAGAGGCACGGCAGCCAGCGAACGCACTTGCCAACTTCCGCAACCCTTCCCCTTCCCCTTCGCATTCCCTTCGCATTCCCTTCGCCCTTCTATCATCATCGCTTGAGAGACACCCGAATCGCTTTCCATCTCCCAACTTAATCGACCTGTACCTGCCTTCGCTCATCAACACGCAAATCAAGATTCACCCAAGTGGATGCCAAGATCGCTGCTAAACTGTGCGGCGCATCTCGAAAGTCGCAAACGCGTGCGATTGTTCAACACCAGCCCTGTTTGACGCACGACCTCGCCAGTCCAGTCAACCCGAGCCTCTATTCTGTCCACATCAGTTCACGACATCATCAACCACCCGGCGCATCATCACCGTCGCATCCAACGTCGGCACCTCCATTGCGATCCAAGTACAGCCTTGAATAGCTTCACCAAACACCCCTTTCCCGTCAACATCGCCCCGCCATCAACTCCCATCCGTCCACACCGCAATTATGTCCATGTACAATCAGCATCGTGGTTTGGGCCCGGCCCCAGGCAACACACGATTGAATGAGCTGCTGGATCAAGTCCGCGCAGAGTTTGAGAACCAGGCTCGAGTGAGTGGGGAGGTTGAGCAGTCCAGTAAGTCGCAAACCCGTCGCAAATGACCACCGCCACACGGCGTGGTAACAACGGTCTGGTGTTGGTGTGAGGTTGTGCTAACATTGGACATAGTGACCCATCAAATAAACGAGATGGCAATGGTTCGAGAGAAGGTTTTCGGAATGGAACAACAGCACCTCGCAATTAAAGCAAAGTAAGAAACATCAACCCGCCGTCATTGGCACGGCGCTAACTTTACTAGGTATGAAGAAGAGATTGCTCGTCTACACCGTGAGCTTGAAGCTCGAGGAGCAGCCCCTCGTCCTCCGGGAATTGGCGGTCCAGGTCCTCAATCTTCGAACTCCGGTCCTGCTCAACAGCCACCACCATCACTCGGACATGGCCCAAGTAATTTGTTCGGAGGAATCATGGCAGGCCAAGGTCAGAATGGTCCAGGTCTCGCTCCACCACAAGCACAAGATCAACAACATGGCCCAGGTCCTCATCAACACCAGATGCCACAACCTCCGCCACCTCCACCAATCCAACAAGGTCCCCCACAACAATCTCAGCAACAACAGCAGCAGCAACAGCAGCAGCAGCAGCAACAACAACCCCCATTTCAAGGCAGCGGATACCCACAACCTCCAGCCCCTAATGGATATGGTGTTCAACAGCCTCCCCAGTCCACCGCTTCTCCAGGTCCTGGCAAAGGTCGTGTCTTGAATCGTGGACCTGGCGGACCAGCAACCCCACAATTGAACCAGGGAATGCCATATCCAGACCCAAGAGCCGCAGCTTCACCTCAAGTCGGCCACCCAAACCCACACGCGCTTGGTGGCATCGCCCCAGGTTTCGCTAGAGTCGGAAATGCTCTTGCAGAATTGGATCTCGAACGTCTGCCAGCCCACCAAAAGAAGGTTGATTCCGATTGGTTTGCCATCTTCAACCCAGAGGTTCCTCGTGTTCTTGACGTTGATCTCGTTCACACTCTTCAACATGAAAGTGTTGTTTGCTGTGTTCGTTTCAGTCACGATGGAAAGTATGTTGCTACTGGTTGCAACCGCTCTGCTCAAATTTTCGATGTTATCACTGGTAACAGAATCAGCATCCTTCAAGATGAGAGCGTTGACTCTGTTGGTGATCTCTACATCCGGAGTGTCTGCTTCAGTCCCGATGGAAGATATCTTGCGACCGGTGCTGAAGACAAATTGATCCGTGTTTGGGATATTGCTTCCAGAACCATTAGAAACACTTTTGCTGGCCACGAGCAAGACATCTACTCGTTGGACTTTGCCCGTGATGGTCGCACTATTGCTTCCGGAAGTGGTGATCGCACTGTTCGTCTTTGGGATATCAACGAGGGTCAAAACATTCTCACTCTCAGCATCGAAGATGGTGTCACTACTGTGGCCATCTCACCAGATACTAAGCTTGTCGCTGCCGGTTCTCTGGATAAGAGTGTCCGCGTTTGGGATGCAAGCTCTGGTTACTTGGTTGAGAGACTTGAAGGCCCAGATGGTCACAAGGACTCCGTCTATTCGGTAGCTTTTGCTCCAAATGGAAAAGACCTTGTGTCTGGAAGTTTGGACAAGACTATCAAGATGTGGGAGCTTGTTGCCCCAAGAGGTGGTCACCCAAACAATGCACCAAAGGGCGGACGTTGTATTAGAACTTTCGAGGGTCACAAGGTATGTCTTTCACATCCTCATATTTGAAAAAATTATTAACTTTTAGTAGGACTTTGTTCTTTCTGTTGCTCTTACACCTGATGGAAACTGGGTTCTTTCTGGATCCAAGGACCGTGGTGTTCAATTCTGGGACCCTAGAACCGGTAACACTCAACTCATGTTGCAAGGTCACAAGAACAGCGTCATCTCCGTCGCACCAAGCCCAAGTGGTGGCTCCTTTGCCACTGGTAGTGGTGATATGAGAGCTAGAATCTGGAGCTACAAGCCTTACAATCCTTGATTTGGTTTATGGGAAGGAAGCATAGAATCCGGCTGGATTATATGATATGCACGATTAAACAAGGCGAATCGGTTGGCGTAAACGGTGGAGACTTTTGTTCCAGGGAAAGTCTTTTCTTATTGGAAGTAAATTTCTTTTTTGGACTGTATCTTCTACTTCCCGGGTTGGATTTTGTGGATTGCAAGTTGTTCAAACTTGGGGGGGGTTTCGACGGAGGAATCAAGTAGAATAAAGTACAGTAAAATATTAAGCTATAAAATTTAAGATCATAAATGCCAATCTATATATGCAGTGAATATGTGCGAGGTCAGAATCCGTAGAATGGGAAATGTTGATAAACTGGAACTAAGAGGCTGAGAAGACGAGGCTTCGTGAACGTCCTCGGCGAACCGAGCTTCAAAATTCCGTCTTCGCCCAAGCTCCAGAGAGACCACCACCTTTTGTACCAGGTCAAATTTGAGCTGCCACACTTACTCTCACACTCTAATACGCCACTCAGGACCTTCTCGCCCTTCAACTTCTTTCCCGAAGTTCCCGACTGAGACCCGGACCTTCCATCATTCGAACCACAGCTTCTTTCGAAGCTCGAACAGACCAACAGAACGACAGGCAAGAGCCACCGCATCCACAACTCAGCCCCCTCTACTCGCGAAGGAGATTACTCGTTTTATGCGCCCTCGAGAAAAGAAAACCGTACGCATAGTTGAGGCTGCCTCGCAGACGCAGACGCAAACGTTGGTTCCACGAAGTCGTCCATCTGCATAAGATTCACACGAAGCAAAGAGAACCCCAGCAGGAGCAGACCAAACCCAATACCTATACACAAGCCAAGAAGGACAAACAGAACAAGAGAAAAGCAAGCAAAAATGTCCTTCGAACAACCCCTCCCACCCTACAACGCCTCCGACCCCAACGCGTCCTTCCTCAACTCTTCGTGCTTGGATCTGTTGATGATTGAGTTGGTTCCTATGGCTTGGAGGGTGGTTAGGGAGGTGGATGGAATTGGTGGATCAGGAAATAATGTGGGAGAGGGAGGAGATGGAGGTAATGGGGGTATGGGAGGAAGTATGGTTGGGGGTACAGCTGGGGGAGAAGAAGAGGAACAGGAGGAGAGGGATGTGGTTTTTTATCGGCTTGAGGGGTTGGGGTATCGAGTTGGGCAGGGCTTGGTTGAACGGTATGTTTGGGGTGGTCTTCTTTTTGATATGGTTTTGAATATGGTTCTTTAAGAGGATGTGAGAGTCGGCTGAGGGGAGGGGATGTAATTGAGGGCGAGATTTGGATCGAGGTTGGGGCACTGGGGGCTATACTCGGACAGAGAGGGGAGGCTCATGAAGTGCCAGATTACAGGAATCTTTGTTTTAGTAGGGTAGCTGGCGGTTTTCTCAAGTGAGAAGAAGCTATGGTTCTACCTACCCTGAGCCCCCCTCCTCCCCCAATCCCATCGAGCCCCTTCCAATCTCATTGAAGATCAAAATTGAAAATCTTACTGACGTCCCACTTCACAGATTCTCCAAAGACAGACCCCGATTCACAGATACCCTCGACGTAATAAAATTTCTCTGCAAAGACCTGTGGATGCTTGTTTTCCGGAAACAAATCGATAACTTGAAGACGAACCATAGGGTATGGTTCCTCCCCCCCCGCATTTTTCGTATTTTTATTTTATGGTTTAGAGAAAAACAGCAGGTAGAAGGATTGAGACTTGATAAGAGAAATACTGATGAATTGAAAAATAGGGAGTCTACGTATTAACAGATAACTCCTTCCGGCCATTCGCAAAGATGAGCACAGAAGCCGGAGGGCAGGCTGTGGTTAGAGCTCAACCTGTAAGTTCTTCATATTTTGATATAAACCTTCTCCCTTGCAGACATGAAAAGCCGATATGACCACTACCTTCTCCTTTCCTTTCCCATCCCCAAGTTTCAAATCCCCCCCTTTTCCCCAAAAAGAAACACAATCTAACGTCTCCCAAAAGTTTCTCTGGTTCCCCTGCGGCATCATCCGCGGAGCCCTTGCAAGCATGGGAATAAATGCCACAGTCCAAGCCGAAACTTCCGAACTCCCCAGCGCAACTTTCCAAATAAAATCCATCGTCGTCGCTGCGAAACCTTGAGAGCCACTACACTCAGAATCTCAACGTCTCATCACTCCCTCCTTTTCTCTCTCTTGATTTTGAGAAAGATTTCCGAAAAGGGTTTCTGTTTCTGTCAAATCGTCTTCCTCGCAAAAAATCACCTCGGGAATGGGCTTCATCCTGACTGACTGAGTCAACATCCCAAGCACTTTTTGGATGTTAATATGTTAAGATTGCTTGCTTGGGAAGGTATATAAAATTAAGACACGGCGGGCGAAGGCACCTGATATCTCATGCTACCTTGATGTCACGGGAATTATCACGGGGAACCTAGCTGGATGGATGGATGATACACAACCAGGATCAAAGGAAGTGGAGAACCAGGCTTACGCCATTCCTGTCGGAGAAATGGAAAATAGAACGGCGTGAGGCAACCCCTCATTAGAGTGGATTGAGGGGTATCACACAAGTCTAGAGTAAGACGTAATCTCGGATCTCAAAGGTGTGACGGAGCACAGATTGATTATCGGGTGAAGGGTATCACGATGATCAAGCATAGAGAAGAGGCGTTCAGAGACAGGACTGGTTGTTGTTTAGAGGAGTTGCGGTACTGCATTTCAAGATTCAGGCACAATGCAAGAGTATCAAAGGCCTCTTCAGACAATTCTTTGTAATGGTTCATTTGATTCTTCTTATCATACCCGTCTCTACTCTCAAAGGCCTCCCCTCGCATCCCCCCCAATGCACCGAATAATTCAGTACGTCTATCCATCGAAATGCATGAATGAAAAAAAGCCAGAGAAAATCAGCCAGCCGCCTTATTCATACTTTCACAGAGATGCCACAAGCTTTTCAAAGCCTACCTAAATAGCGCCAACGATCAGTCACCTGTTTCAACTGAGCAACCAAGACAATGGCAGCGTAGAAAATTCACCCCAAGACAAATGATGAGAGGTCCATTGCTTTCGGATTTTAAGGCAGATCCTTGGTGAAAATTGGACAAGAGAGAGGTCAAGAATTGTCTGATATTTCTTCTAGACAAGCGGTGCGAAGGAAAAGTAACAGGTGGGAAAGATGGGAAAACTACTTTTGAGGTGGGTTGTGTGCAAAGGTAACACCCTTGGAAATGTTGCCACTTAGTCCCTCAAGACATGCCTTGAGAAGCTTCTTTTCGGCGTCATTAATGTTGGTGAGAGGGTTCTGGGCCTTCTCGGCACCAGTTGTCTACGCAAATAGTGTTAGTGCAAGAACCACGAGTGAAGGAAGAAAACTTACACCAAGCTCTACAGGAACGGAGAAGAACTCGAGACCAGTCTCCTTTGCGATCTCATCACCTCCTGGGACTCCCTTGAGGTGGATGAATGTTGGGGTAACAATGCCCTTCTCGCCGGAAAGAGCCTTGAGAACAGCTTCGGCAAATCTATTTTGTCGTTAGTGAAGAACATTTTTTGAAGCTCTCAACATACCGGAAACCAGCATATGCCATGGAAAGGGTAGCAGATCCAGCTCCATCCTTTGCCTTGACAACCTCGTCACCACCGAATTGAACACGGTTAACCAAAGCGTCAAGCTTGTCAGCAGGAATGGTAACGGAAGGCTTAGCCTGGCTGAAGAGAGGAACAATGGTCTCTCCAGAATGACCTCCAATAACTGGGATGGTCAAGTCTTGTGGGTTGGCTGTGCCGACAATCTCAGCAACGAAGGTCTCTGCTCGGACAACATCGAGGGTGGTAACACCGAAAAGACGCTTAGCATCAAAGACTCCCTTTGCCTTGAGCACTTCAGCGGCAATTGGGACAGTCGAGTTGACGGGGTTGGAGATGATGAGGATATAGGCTTTTGGTGCAACTTCGGCAATGACCTCAATGAGGCCCTTGACAATGCCGGCGTTGATGTTGAAGAGATCATCTCTGGTCATTCCTGGTTTGCCTGTAGAGCTGTATTAGATTTGCTTCAATAGTTTTCCGGGGAGATTGTACGTACGGGGAATGCCAGCGGGAATAACAACAATATCTGCATCTTTGAAAGCGAGCTTGGCTCCATCGTCCTTGGGGAGATAGCCGGTGATTTTCTACAATCAACATTAGCCCGTATGCCCATTCCATTGTTCGTGTATACGCACTGCTGGGGAGGATATGTGCGAGAGATCGGCAGCGACACCGGGGGTGTTGACCACATCATACAAGGCAAGCTCAGAGATAAGTGGGGAGGTTTTGAGGAGGAGGGACAATGGCTGTTGAGGGAATTGTTAGCTACCATCTCAACAGGAAACGTCATCGGCTAGAGGGAACTTACTTGTCCAATTCCACCAGAGGCACCAGCGACGACTATTGAGGTCAGTACAAGCTCTTCCTGGCCTCAAACACTCAAATTGCAACTCACCGGCTTTGATTCCCATGTTTGCGGTTTCGGTGAGCGATAAACTTTCTGTAACACAAGCGTCAATATATACCCCGCATTGAGCTGTGATCGATAGAGATATGGAGAGGAGGGATTGGTATCGTACCTGAGTTCGTTGGTTCTAGATACTGGAGAGGGAGTTGAAGTTAGAGAGGTTGCGTTGTGGAAGAAGATGGATGGTGAAAAAGAAAAGGGTGGTGGTTGTTGAGCTCAGTCTTCTGACTGCATGCGGTGCCCAGGCAAGGGAAACTCTTGGAGGGCACTGGAGGGGTAGAGTTGGTGGGGAGCATCCTAGCGAGCCAATCATGGCGAATGCAATAGAGGGGAAAGTGCAACCTGGATGATTGACCGTCTGAGTATGTCTCGTACCTACTTTTCTGCGACAAGAAGCAAGTCTGGATTTCTTGGTATTGCTCTTAGATAATTGGGAGGGTGCTATTATTTATGTTGTACTCAAAGCCGGAGGAGAGAACCTCAGGGCGGGGGTTCTCGGGGATCGTGTTGACAACCTCGGGAAGACGAGATAATTTAATGGTCCAGAGAGCTTCCAGGATTCAGTCTCACAGCTATTGGTATTCACATGCCGAAATTTGGAATAAGACGTAATTCAGCATGGGAAAATGTTTATCAGACGCGCTTGGATTTGAGGTGCTCAGTTTCCGTCTATAGAGCTAATGCCACCCCGACTGCAAATCACATCCTTCAGATCTGATAAGACCAAAGGAGTTGCATATCTTATCCCGTAGAATCATTTCATTGATCCATTGCCTCAGAACTCCGTAAATTGAGCTCTATTCGTGACTAGCAAAACCCATTTCCTTTCCCTTCATAAACCCCCAATTTACTCGTCCTTCTCCGCTGCGGCCTTCTTTGCCTTTACTCCTCGAACTTTTGACTCTGGTGCGGCCTTCTTTGGTACTTGGGATTGACGGATGGCAGATGCACGGGCAATGGCATCAGCACGGAGATCAGCTCGGTATCCAGATTTGGCGATGTTGCTGGCGATGGTCTTGTAGGTCCTGTGAAGCGGCACATTAGATGTTGGCCCAAATGAACATTCCTTCGTCATATGCAACCTACTTTCTTGTTGACTTGTTTCCGCCGAGGGTGGTCTTGTGGATGGAGCTTCCTGGCTTTTGTGTGGACTTGACCTTCTTGGTGATCAAAGTAACACCCTTCTTGTCTCCCTTCTCCTCAACGACACCAACGGCCTAATCCTGGTCAGTTCTTCTTCCTTTACAGCAGCCGCGTATGTGATTGAGTTGTCCGTACCTTGTCGTTCAAGAAACCGGCATTCTATTGTTATATTAGCCCATGTATTTTCCTTTGCGATTCGAGAGATGTACCTTGCGGGAGTGGATGTTCTTGAGGTTGAAAGGATCGCGGGAGAATCGGACACCTCCGGATTGTGCGCGCTGCACGAGGAAGGAGTTTTGGCTGCCTGCGTATCCAAAAATCATCAGCCTTCGTCGCCCATCGAGTATATCCTCAATTCCATCTTCCCAGACTCGCCGTCTTCAATTCCCACCCCAAATCGGCCTAAGAAAAACAGCACCTACGGGTAACCTCCCAGATTAAGTCCGCGGACACTTGCTCGGAGTGGTATGACATTTTGGCGGTGTTGTGTTGACGGATTGGTAACTTTTTGAAGCTCGAGAAATCGACCTGGGAGTATCAAATCTGGAATTGTTCAAAAGTTCTGTGTGCTGCACAGCCAATCAGGTGCTGAGTTCCATTTCGGGCTCGCTTGGAGGAAGAATGTTGATCCGCTTCCGGACTTTTGTGATAAAGCGGCGTCCACTTCTCATAATATTTTTAGAGGCGGCAGTAAATTCCAAGTTTAATTACCCAAAACTTTAGGACAATTACATTTCATTGTTCTAAACACCTAGGTCAATATTTTAAATTGTTCCAGGTGTTTAGAATAATTGCTTTGAATTGACCTAAAAAGTTAGAACAACGAGAGCTAGGTGGGCAGGAAGGTGCACATCTGATGTACTGCCACTTTTAATGTCCATCGAGGTTCTTCATAACTCGTCGAGGATGAAAGGGGAAGTCTGATACTCTACTGATACATGTCTTCCACTTTATCGTGTAGGCTTAGAGATGTATCGGACATGACCTAAAGTTATCACATTGGAATGAAATGAGGTCTTAGTTATATTTGTCTCCTCAAACTCTCCAACATGGAGTGATTGCTGCTTTTCTACTATTTTGAGGGCACTAGTCCACTAACTGTCCACTCTCCGCTGTCCGTTCACGTCACAGCCTCGCTCCGCTCCGGGGGGCTGAACTGTCGCAGTCCAGCCAAAGGACTGGCAACATCGCGGCATCGACGGCATTTGCGCATTAAACACCACGTCCCTGACACAAGTTGCACTCGCATTGCATCGTCACTTCGTATCAGGTGCCAAGTCCATATCCACGCTGCTACAGCGCAACGCACGCGCCTACATAGGCACAGAGTTTAACTCCTAAGACCAAGCTCTCAACAGTGGACTGACCCAACACTCATCAACTGCCAGCCTCCCGTACAAAATGGGGTACCTCCTCTACTCAACCGTCTTTGCCTTTCTCATCCTCTCAACGGGTTAGCATTCCTTCATAATACCCTCTCCTCTCACCTCCTCTCCTTTATACACACTCATCTCACATGTCTTCAGCCGCCTATCTCACACGCTCGAGGTGGATATCAAACATGCCTTCTATTCCCGGCACCTCATTCCTCTACGCCCGTCTCCCAACCACCTTCGCTGGTGATATAGAGTCGGGCTTCTCCTCCGCCGCCTTCGACCTGTCTGGGAACGTCGCATCCGGAGATTCTCGGGCAGGATTAGACGATTCAAGCAAGAGAGAGATACAAAAGATCATGAAGAACCGACGAGTGAACTTTGACGAGGCACGACGGATACACACCGAGGGACGATTCGCAAAGAACAATATCGGTCCTGATGGACTACCGAGGGATCCCAAATTCGTCAGCTTCTCATAAACTACATGCAACGGCGTTCTGGTTCTGGTTTTGATTTATAGCGAACGGGCTGGCATGCTCGTGGGGATCATAGTTGGGAACGGGTTGATGGGAGTGATACCTTCGGATGGTGCGATGCAATAGGGGTCATACCACGCCTTCTTCTCGAGCGGCTATCTATAACGCTTTTCAAAATCAAATGGTCATCTTTGATTCTTCTCTTTCGTCTTCCGGCACTTCCGGAAAATCATACGAATACTCGAGCACCACCAACACAAATCTATATACTCTATCCGGGGCACACTCCATCACCCACCCATACACAAACACACAATCGTTATATTTATTTTTTAATCAGTTGGTTGGCGAAGGCGTTACGGACACCCAAAGGAATGGGATATTACTTGCTTCTTTTTTTCTTCGGGATGACGATTTCCTTTGTTGGAAGGGATATATATGGTGTAGGGTATGGAGGGGGAACAACGTTCACATAAGACCTTTTAGTTTAGGGAACTATTAGGTTCCTATCTAATGGTACATTCAAGTGATTTCTCGATCCAATAGATAACGTTGGACGAGAAACAAAAAATTCAAAAGTTCAGAAACCAATGCTTTATTTCTCCTACCAACCTTTCATACCGTGCGATCCTCCAAGTACTTTCGTTACTGTTTCTGCTATACTTGATTACTTCCCTTCAAATTCCCTCCCGAAGTCGGGAACTCAGGAAACATATCTGCATCCAACGCATTACCTTTCATCACTTTTTACCATCACGCATTATCCCTCATTTCCAACCTACAGTACAACTATACTTGGTAAGAAAAGCATAGCATCAACACCCTCATCTCACGGAACATCTCAAACTTTGTTTCCGCACTCCTCGGGTTTACCGGCACCGTTTTCCCTTTCCTTCCCGTTTTCTTTCATCTGATCTTTCTCCGTCCCTTCTTCTTTCCTTCTTTTCCTTTTCTCTCTGGTGCAGTTTGCTTAATCGTAAATTATATTTTACGAGGGTCCTACCTTACCCCGCATGAATAAGCCAAGGATGTGAAACTTTGCTATAAGGAAAATATCAAAGCTTTTTGGACCCCTTTTTTCCTTGGGGCAATTATTCCTTACTGTGTGCGTGGATAAGACGTGTTGGTCTGTGTGCTGGAGGAATGGGGAGGATGTGTTGGTGCTTCTCGTCTTGGTCATCCCCTGGGAAATGGGATGCGGTGATGCGGTGGCTTTTTGGGGGTCGTTTCTTGGTGTTGGCGGATGCTTGAATTGGCTTTTTTGAAGGATGAGGTGATGGATGATGATGTTATGGGGACGTGGCTTTTGGTTTGTACGCGCATTTTTGGGTTGTGGGATGTTTGAGGTTGAGCTTGGGGAGGTGGGATGGGATGGAGCGGTTACGCAGCTGGGTGGTAGGAAGTATATTTTGTTTTGAGTTCTTGGAATTTGAGGTGGAGGGTTGGTGGTTGGGGGCTTTTGGGGTTGGATTGTAGGAGGGGACGCGTTGAGGGATGTTTTTGGGTTTGGATTTTGGATTTTGGGGTTTATGGTTCGACATCGTCTTTTCGTTGGATGTGTTTGTGTTTGTTTCTGGTTTGGGTTTGTCGTACTGGCCGCGAGTTTAGTTGAAAAACACCATCGCGAGATGTCTCACTTAATACAACGACGGGCTTTTTGCGCAAGAGCGGTGAGTGGTTCTAATGTTCCTCTGTTGCTTACAATTACCGTGCTCATATCTTTAGCTCAGTCGGAATTGCAAGTTGAAGTAATGTTGGAGCTTTTCTGATTTCGACTTTCATAGAAAGTTGGTAGCACTCCCGAGTTTTAACATCTAGTCAGCACGCTGCTACTTAATCGCAGTGGAACATATAGTCAATTTATAGGCAGAGGAGCCTGAAGTTCGCTACATCACTGTCGTTCTCCAGTACTAATTCATAAACTTAGTAATGGTAAGGAAGACAGTCCTCCAGGAGAGAGGGAATGAGTACTGAGTTGAAGCAAAGGAAGGAGGTTATACTTAGGTTTGAGTCTCTGCAGGAATATACAGGGGAGATTGGTTTTTATTGCATGGTTATTTCTGGGCCTTGAGAAATACAATCGCCAAAACTCTTCTCTGCTAACACCAAGAAATTACATACACGAAGAGCAAGCGGCCGCCCGAGTATCGACAACCAAGCGGTAAAAATCAGCTTTCCTAGACATCCAATCCACAAACTTTTCCGCAGAATGACCTCTCGATTTCCATCGCTAATTCAATTTTCTTTTGAGTTCCGCAGCCTGATCCTCTACATAAGCATCGAACCACTTAGGAATTTCAGCATCCCAGAATTTCCAACCACGCGGTGGATTTTTGTTCACGCTACCTGCAGACAAGTAGTACGAACGAGTCTCGACTTTGTCGACATCAGTAGGGCCTTGTTTTTCATCGAGCTTCTGACACTACTCATACGTCAAGTCGTTCAGTTGCGTGACCTTTCTGATGAGCCTGGTAGTGTGTATGAATATCTGAAAACGCAGGACGCAAAATCTCGTATACGTAAACCGAACCTGTAGTACTTAGGGTTACCAACGGGAGGTACAACCAATACTCTGCTTTCACAATAAAAATCTTCGAAGTGTATGCCGCCACCCATCCTAAAAAACCAGTAGTCAAAAACAAATGCTGGCTCGCCTTCCTCGAGACCCTCGGTATCCAAATTTATCTTCCAGGTTTTCGAGTCATTAATTCGCCGGGGTATGTCTGGTTGGAGTGACTTTTCAATTTCTCGGAAGCGGAGTTGTTCGAAGCTGCTTTTGTCCATTGGATCATAAGCGGGTGTAGCCCATCCGCGCTGTCTGTATTTTTCAAGCGGACTTTCGTAATGGTCATCAACTTTCTTGGTCAAGGTCAAGTCGGGAAATAGACAATACGCGGCGTCCCAAGAAATGAAACTAACCACTACTGTCGTGGAAAAACAGTGCAATATTGCAATAATGGGTATCTTTTCGGTCACCGTGATTTGCACCTTCAAGTTTCCACCTGTTCCATCTGGGCGAGTGAATGTCAGAATCCGAATTAAGATAAGTTAGTTATGAATGTTGGTCAAGCTTAGATTTCTTACTCGGCGTATTGGTTTTATTTCCTCGTCGAAATCATCCATGCTAGAGAGATTCATTTTGGTACTATGCAAGATGTATCCCTCTTCTGTAAGGAATGCTTCGAATGCCTCCAATCCCCCAGTATCATTCTGAACATAAATGCCAAGATCGGATTCCTTCCAAACGGACCTATCGAATAGTTGCGGGGCCGTGCTGCCGGAGATCAAGGCGTTGTGTTTGGCCATTACCGACCGGAGTCCAACTGGGTTACCCACAAATCGCAGGAGAAGACGGTTGATGCCGAATGCAGACTTGAACAGTAATTCAAATGGATCGGCTAACCGTTTTGTCGTTCGTTGAAGCATGAGGAGCTCTCGGGGCTCGGGGTGTTTGCAGACGTTATCGAAGATGGGATGTATGCTGAGGACACCTGCGAGGTCGATGGTCTTTGGTCGAGGCTTCATGGGGAGGTGTGCCAGCTTGGTTTTTTTCGGATGTGGCTCCATGCTAGCTGCGGTTTTTGCTGTATTGTTGTGATTGCGCTGAGCGTGGGTTTTATATTTCCTTTGTGGGCAACGTGTGGTACGTGCTCAAACATAACGATCTATTCACTAGCAACCAGTGGGAAACAACGCGTTTATCACTTCTGCTTCCACGCGATCTCTCTCCCGTTATCCTCTGCTGGCACTTACCTAAATTCTCCGAGTATTTCAAGTAGCAAGAATAATTCGTAATGCTTTCATATAAGAGATTCGGAAGAAAATCTGACAACACCCCACCATTTACCCCACTAACAGCAACACTGTGATGAGTTCATATTGCTTCTCTATTATTGGAAAGAAGTTATACAAGTAAAAGAGTTAGGGTAGAGCGTAGCGTTGTGGTCAGATCTCTTAAGAAGTTAGTCAACACCCGGCCCTGGGTATTGTCAGAGTTTCTTCAGAATCTCTTAGTAACATATATCCAGTAAGGAATAATCAATCCAGAATTTAGAGGTTCAATTTTAGCGAGAATTTCCTCGCTACGGGTTTTAAATTCAGATTCTGTCAACGTGATCTTTTTTGTTTGTGTTTTTGGCGGGTCTGATTTAAGCGAAGGGTGGGTTTACATCTAGGTAGTAGTTATTGGGATCTTTTTTTGAAACTAGGCGAGAAATTGAATTTTAAGTAAGTCACGGATGTTGTAAGTAACAGAGAAGAGAATATTGGTCTAAGATTGACTTGATTCATTAATACTATTGCGTCTCTATACATAGGGTCCTTCATGAATTCTATTAGCGGGGAAATGTTTGTTGATCGGAACCCTTCACAAAACACTTACCCTTTTCACTCTGCTGAATGTCCTCCTGAAACTGGAACCGCATCTTCAATTTGCAAAGCTGCCAATGCAGTCTCGGCGGAGGAGACATCAGTTGGATTGTGCCTATTACTCATGAAACCCCCGGAATTTCTGAGTGGAATCATAGCTTGCTCAGCCTCCTCGATAGCCTTTTCTCTCAGATACTGTTCGTACCACCCAGATATCTCAGCGTCATAAAATGTCCATCCTTCTGGCTCATTCCCAGAGACCAAGTCAGCGTTGCACGAGTATCTCCCTCGAACGCGTCGTATAAGTGGAACAACTTGGAAACCCCCATCAATAGTTTGAGGAGGGTCACCATCTAAACGAATGGGAATTGGACGCTCTTCCTCTGGGAACTTCAACGGCTTAGCATGTGTTAAGTCGTCCAACTTTTGTTCCATTGATGCCCAGAAATCCCCAGAGTCCACGTGGTCAAAACTGGGAAACATCGGCGGCATGAACACGCGAGGATGCACGCCTATATAATCATGCTTCAGCACACAACTTTTGAAGACATGCGCCATCAATCTATAATAGCCTGGCACGCCGCGATTTTGTGTAACGAGATTTCGATGCGTTTTCAATGAAAATGTGGAATAGTAAAGGACGATCGAAGGAACGACCCTAACATCAATACTAGTTGTATCGAGAGTATGGCACCATGAGTATGAGTCTCCAATTCGACGCTTTCGCTGACATTCCTTCGGCAACACCATCGAGCTTGTTGCTTTCTCGTCGCCCTCTTCAACGTTCTTGGCAAATTCCCATCCCCGTCGGCTATATTTATTGATAATCTCCGCAGACTGAAGTTCAGTTAAACAGTTTAGATGGTACGACTTCTTCTTGATAAACGTCACATCAGGAAAAACACAGTAGGCGTGCCCCCAGGTGATGAAGTTGATGACTGCGGTAGAATGAAAGGAATCGAGGATTAAATGTATGGGATTGTCGTGAGTGTAGATGATCTGTATCTTTCGAGGCTTCTGTTCGTCCAGGACTTTGCGCAAATAAGTCTCAACCTTCATGTAATGATTAGTATCTATTTTTCTCTTTTTCAGAATAGGTGGAGATCTCACTTTATCAAGCTCAGGGTCATGATATGGTCCTTGGGCGGCATCAACCATGTCTGGCGCTCTCTCTTTCTTGTAACCTTCGTATTCTTGCAAGTAAAAACCGAGGCTATTGAGTTCGTCAAAATCGTCTGGATCATTTAGCGCTTTGACCAAAATATCCAAGTCTGCTTCTTCCCACATGACTCTAGCGAAATATTGCAATGTAAAACTCCCCGAGATGATTGCACCATTCTGTCCAATTTTCGACCTAAACCCAACAGGATTTTTCACAAAAACGGCGTAGGCGGTGGTTAATATTCCAATGTGTCTTGAGAGTTTCGAAGAATCCAGAAAGCTGTTTGGTGGTACGTTGTAAGGCCAAGATATCTTGTGGGTCCAAATGGGTACAGATATTGTCAAAGACCGGATACATCAAGAATATATCTTTCCAGGCATCCGAGGCCATCGTTGTCTATGTGGTGTCCATCGTATAACTTGGTGCGGGGATCTGTTTGATTCCAAGAGGTTATATTGGCTTAGGTCTTTGATGCGTGTTTTGACAAGGATGTCGAGTTAAGAGAGGCGAGAGGCAGCTGGTTCAGCGGTGAGCTTTCTGAACGTTTCTTTGGTCTGGAGGCTGCAACGATGACTAGTCTCATGGACTTAAAATAGAAGTGGGTTCTCCACTTTTCCACAAATTGGCGAGAGCTCCACTCCCCACGAGCAACTTCTCATTCACTTTTATTCTGACGAGGGTTGTATGTAGGTAAAGGTTACTTCTTTCCTAGTCTAATGCCCAAGTATGAATAATGAAGTCCACAAGAAAAGGAAAGTTTTGCAACTTTGAAAAAATACTTATATTTGAATGCATACTTTGCTATCTTGCAATACCCGAATTAAGGCGTTCAAAACACAGAAAATTTATTTAAAGATTTATCTGTCAACATCCAGTGAAAAGGGACTCACCAGCTGAGCACCAAGCTATCAACTTTCCTCCCTTCCAATGGTGCAGGTGAAGTCCTCCGAGAATATCACAATCTCTCAAGAACATCTCAAAATTCTGATCGAATTACCAACATAATACACACATCAACAATAGCAGTGTTCAGTTCAGACGAAGCCAAAGATATCGTTTTGTTGATATTTCGAAAGTTGAGTCAGTTCCTCGTCTCGATATTTTGTTTTTGTGCCGAAGAAGCTAAGGACCCAAGGGGCATAATAGATAGTTTGTCGTAAGACTTCATTTTGGGCATGTCTTTTCGTGTTTTGTTTTTCGCTCTGGGAGGGTTGTGATTCTGATTCGGCAATGACATCCTCCACTCTCTGTATTCGTCCTCCACCCATGCATCGTTGTCAATGCCCCTAGAAACCGCTCGCTGGTTTTCTGGGCTTAGGTTTTGCTCCCATTGCAAAGATCTCTCCTTTACTCGCTTCTCCACTTCATCTGCAACCAAAATGGCTCGCTCGATTGTTTTCTCTTTCACACTCTGCAAAATAACTTCATTCCTAGGACACTGCAGTCTTTGCCATCGCCTGAGCTCAGCAATCGTGCCACTTTGGTGTCCTATTTCAGTATGTTTACCAAGGTTGGTTTTAACCTCCAACATTTGGGCATTGCCCTTGTGATTCCCCAGATATTCGTTCAGAAAGGCTTCGAGGTATGAATATGTAAACCTGGCATCGTATCTTCTTAAGACATCAGCCGTCTCCTCTAGCAAGAGATGCATTATTCTTTGCCGGCTACTATTTGCCAGTCGGTCCGAACATGGACAACCGAATATGACCGATAGGGGCTGGAATATGGAAAACACGGCAAATTGTTTAAGTTTGAGGAACATGACTTGTTTGTTGGTTACCAAGTGAACTTTTAGAGGCGTTTCATATAACTGATCTCGTAGATAGCTGGCAGAGTGTTCACGCTGCAAGTATCGATCTAACTCGTTCGACTCGCCGTAACCAACAGGTTCGCCTGTGAATGTTTTTGAAAACGGAGAGTAGTGAATATTATGCATAGGATTTGCAAAGTTATTGTTCAGTACGCCTCTACGTTTGGAAATTTCATCCTCGATGACGTCTTCAAATATGTCTTTAACGTTGGATGGCTCACCCACGGGTTTTCTGTCCGTTGGCAATCGATCACTGTAGCCGCTAAAACATGTTGGACGGCTATTGATATCAGGGAAAACTTTTTCACACACCTCCTGCAAGCTCACCACCCCAGTAAGGATAAATATTATTGTGGAGTCGCGCCTTAGCCGGGGTTTGAGGTAATGTAGAGTCGGCAAGACCCGGGATGGATTGCAAGTTACAATTACTAGAGAATCCTGAAGTCAGTTTCTGTTTACTCAAGCTTCGGGTGTACAACATGAGACCAAGTAAGATTATTTCGTTTTGTTTTTTTGAGCAGAGTGGGTGGAGGAGTGGGAGTATTAGAGCCTCTGGAAATGAGGTAGAAAAACTCCTCACAATTCTTTATTGGCTCTAAAGCACCTTCTCTCCGAAAATTTCCCTGTCTAAAATCCTGGTCTTAGGGCTGTAAAACGCCGAGTCATCCTCATGCTGGAAGCGTGGTTCCATTTTGAAAAGAGAACGGGAGAATATTTTGCATCCCAGGGCGGTAGACTGTGAGTTAACCACAGGATGTAAAAGTTGTTCTACATTGAAACCGCTCGCTGGCGAAGTCAGCATATCTCTACCCATGGGTTGTTAAGTGTGTGAAGTCTAATACTTCGCTTGTTTTGTATCATATCTTACGATGCTTCCTACTTGTTTTGTGTTAGATTCCTTACTTGTTTTGTATAGGATTCATATTCTCGCATAGTATTCGGCTCTCTAAGACAGTACTCGACTCTCTGAGTCAAGTGTTTTTATCTATTATCTATATAATAGGTCCCTTTTGCATGTAGTACAATTCAAGTCATTTTTCACTACTCTTTTACTCCTATATGCTCTCTTTTATCCCCCGCACCTCCAACAATAAGCAATGATTTTGAGAACAGATGGAATCGGAAAATTTATTATCTAAGAGAACACAGAGTTTTTGAACAAAATAGGCGGAGAATCTTACTTGTCACGGAGGTACCATTATGTGAGATAAGCTCCAGTGTTCCAGTCAGAGCAAGTTGTTTGACCATTCTGCTTGTGGAAACAATGAGGGTTACTGGGGGAGGGCTGGGTTTGTTCTTGAGGCTCCCGCAATAAATCTTGCATTTGGGTTTGCACCTACGATGTATGATCAGATAGTCAGTGGTTGGTTTGACATAAAATCTCGGAACATGGGTACATACTGCGCTTCGCCGCGTCTTCAGACCATTGTTGAAGTGGTGTTTCCGTTGTTTTCGGAGAGCGTCTAGAAATCTTATGGCGACCGATTTTACCAGTGGCCAAATGTTCTGCTATCAGCTTCTCGTGAGTACGCTGCTCATGCCGCGTCAATCCTCCAGGTGCCTGTGCCCCCGCTATTCGTGAATTGTGGCGTAAAATTTGTTGACTTGAACGAACTAGATGAACTCGTGTTCTGGTGACACGCGCGGGAGAATGATAGCTCCATAGAGAGCGTTTCATGATGCAGCCTAAGGGAGGGCCCATTTGAAGAGTGGCGAGTAGAACATTCAAAGAGGAGAGCCTGTTGTTTGGGGAGATCCGTGAAGGCGTGTCTGTCGATGATGTTGCTTGGAAGTTGAAGTTGATTATTGGCCCACTGAAACAAGACCTCTCACATTCCTTGCCGTTCCTTATGTAAGGTAGCAGCAGCAGGCGGGGGTAACATGCGCTTCAATGCTGGGAAGTAGCAGTTGATACAGTTATCACCAAAGGCGCATATTACATTTCAATTCCATTACGCTTAGATGAAACCGCGGGATATATATGGTTCTCAAAGTAAAGAAGTCGCTGGTTTCTCAAGAGCGGGGTTCAGGTTACACAGTATACTTTTCGCTAAGGACAAATGACTCAACAGAACGCACCAAAATCAATACTCTCAAATACAGAAAAAGATTGAGGAGAGTACAAAAAAGTAGAGGATTTAGGACGCGAATTAGCACCAAACTGGACCGAGAGATTTGCAGTAAGTCACGTGTAAACGTGACTGAGAGCAGGGGTACAAATAACACCTTCCCGAAGCGATTTTGATATCATTTCTTCTCCAACAACAAAAGTTGTCCACCAACAGGTTCTAATCTTCACCCAAACTTCGAATGAGAGCTCATGCCTTCCAGTCTCCTCATCCTTCCCATATTAATTGTTGGAATCTCGACCACAGATCCCTACGAAACCAGCCTTTGTACAGGAAGAAGGCCGCGTTCAAAGCCCAAGTTATGGTGTTATGATGATCCTGCTGCAATTGCCCATCTGCTAGGCGCTAGAGTGGGCTGAGCCAGTAAAGATGCTGCAAAGCTTGGTCACTTGGTGGTGCCAGCAAGTTTTTTGTTGGAAGCGAATCCTTCTCCGGACCCGACAACTTGGGATTGCTACGCTCTACTCCAGCAACCATCCTTTTAGAGCGGAGGGCAAGAGCCAGACGATAAGCGCATCCGCCTTGAACTTCATGCATCCGCGGCGTATGTAGGGTCACGCCGACATGTAAGAGCAGGAAAATGGACAGGCAAAGATTTTCGTTCGCCTTTTGCTCGAGGTTGGGTAGATTTTGGTCGTCGCAATGTAATGTACCTCGCTACTCTCCAGCCATTATCGCTACAAGGCTTGCCCGCCTCTCCGTTACACAATTCAGCAAGATCCCGACGCCCGACGTATATATGAAGACACCCTCAACTCGTGATCGGCAGGTCAATTGCGACTTGGTGTGGAAGAACGTGACGCCGTCACTGGGGTTGCTACAGGAGGCTAAATAGCCACTGCGTCTCAGCGCTTAACACACTTATCGACGGGCCAATGGCCATCCCTCACGCAATAATGGCAATCGAAAGTGGCCACTGGCCACCAGGTAGAAGGGAGCGAAAGGTGACCGGAGACTCAGCCCAGGGACGACACTCTTGAGATATGCAGGAACTCAACTGCCACCGCCATCTCCCTGTTCCCAGTCCACGACGTTGGCTTCAAGTGAAATGACTCCGGTTCATCGAGTCCACCAAGCCCACTCCTTCAGTGCCCTACATGGTTTGCTTCTTCTACCCCCAATTCCAACAGCCGGCTCCCACTATTTTGCCATGTTGGCGTTGTTTTCTTTTCCTTCCACCCACCCACATGTGGCCACACTTTTAGTGCGATTCGTTTCCCAAGAAGCTGACTGGCTCAATCCCTAGCTGGAGGTATCTGGCCATGGGCGACTCGCATCCGTGGTTGCTGATCACTGCACTGCGACATAAGGCATGAGGGATGGCATATTATACCCTGGGGTCTTGCCAGCAGCCTGCCGTCGACTCATTGAACCATCCTCTTTGCATGTTAGCTTGTCAACCCGAGGCTCTGGTTTAAAGCGACAACCCGGACTGTTGGCTTTCGTTGGAGACATGTGAGTGGTGGAGAGAAGAGCAAAAAACGGAGTCCCTGCAATAAAGTTCATTGAACCGAGCACACCCTCAGAGAGTCCAACAGACTCCGCTTGCTTCCCTTCCCTACCTTTCCCTGCCTTTCCCTGCCGAGGGAAGCCTTGGGAACTGCAGCCTCTAAGCCTTTCCATCTCTTTTCTTATATGAAATGCGTAGCCCCCAAAAGCGCCAGTTGCTTTTATATTTACATGTTGTTTCCTCATTTTCGATATTGTGACATGACGACATCCTCCATCTTTCTTTTCACCTGATGTATCTTTGAACTTCCAGCATTTGATTCAAAGAAGCTCACTACTTTAATATACTTCGCGGCTAAGGCTGTGAGGGTAATTTCTCCAATGGTCCAGCAATCCTTTCCGAATTTTGTCAATAAACCACATACCAAAGCATCACTATGATCATGCTGTCTCAAATCTCCATCGTTTCTATCATTGTGTTGGGAACCAACGTTTTGGGATTGAAGGTTACTCAGGGCTCGCCATGTGCTCAGATATGCCTTCAGGGCACCGATGTTTTGGACCCTATCTCTTCGAGTACATTGGGGGAAGAGATAGCATGTCAGGATAAGACCTTCGATGAAAGCCCTGTAGGCCAAAAGTTCAAAACATGCTTGACTTGCTTGCAAAATAGTACCGTGTCTGGAAATGGGGGAAATGATCTGAAATGGTTCATGTGTAAGTCTTCAACATAATATCTGGTGCGTTTAGCTGACAGAATCCCAATTAGACAACATGCGTTTTGCTTTAGGCACATGCTTATTTGGATTTCGAAATAATACCGACGCGGTTTCTACGCCTTGTTCAACTTCAAGTTCATGTGGTCCTCTTCAGGGAGCCATCGAACATGCAAATCTAGATCCCGACGAAAACCCATACACCTTCTGTAATGCCGATAGCAATTCCATGATGGGTGGTACACTCCAAAAATGCGAGCAATGCCTCCAAGGTGGTGGGACAGAAGTATACCTGTCTAATTGAAAGTTACATCCCTTCCCCCGCCCTGACTCAGAAAACAACCACTAACAAGTTTTGTAACAGTCCTGCGGGCGTTGAAAGGAGGTTGTACAGAACGTCCCAATCCCGGTACCATACTCGGTCTCGACAGTACGGTCTTCACAAAAAAAGCAGTCAATGCAACCTTTCCGGGCGACAATCCAATGGTTGCGAAAAAATCTGACCCTAAAAAGGCGTTGTCCACAGGCGCCATAATTGGCATCGCGGTTGGGCTTGGTGCACTTCTCATCGCCACCATCATCATCTGTTTTCTTTGCTGTCGCAATCGTCTCGCTTTAAAGAAATTAAGAGGTCTCAATTCAGGGTTTGATCCACGATTCGGCGCACCAAATATAACTTCGCCAAACTCAGGAGCCTACGGCAATCCTTATTCTACAAGTCCTCCAATTAACGCTGCTCCAATGCAACCTTTTGGAGGCTCGCATACTCCCTCACGCTCAAGGGACTTGAATGAGATCAAAGATGAACAGCACTGGCAAAACAGAACCGAGTATGGACAGCAGATTCAATTGCCACTTTACTCCCCTCCTTCAAAAATACCGACCCATCAGGCTTATATTCCCACATCACCTACCGGAAGTCATTCCACGCAATTTTCTATTTCTCCATATCAATCCCCTCAATCCTCTCCAAACTACCCTTCGCATTTGGTGTCTGCTCATGGCCAGCCAAAGCCACGTACGACCCCTCTTTCCTCACCACAAAATCGTATATCTCCCAGGACTTCACCTGGTCATCCTCCTCAATTACCAGCTCTGACAACTCAAAATGCCTCAAGAGGAAACGTCATTACGAGTCCAGACACTGAACGAACCCCAAGATATGATTTTGAGATTGCTGAGAGGGAAAGAAAGGAGAGGGAGGCTCGTGGCGAAATGATTGCACCCATTGAGAAGAGAGGGAAACGTGGTAAAAAGAAAGCTCGCAGCCCGGACGGAAGTGATGATATGAACAATAATTTATGGTAATGAAGCGCATGAGAAGAAGAGAATATACCCAGGGGTGTTTGGTCATTTTTATGATATATGGGAATGGGCTGGCAGTTTGAAACGGAAATGTTCTTTGGAGTTTCACTGATTTAAGCATCAGATTGTGGATTCGTAAGGCGTATGGATGGAGTGCGGATTTTTCTGGTAGAGGACCAACCTGGATACAAGGGCATTGCAAGTATATACTTCTTCAATATAGAAGTTCAACTCATTTTGTTTTGTTGTTCTCGAAGCGAGTTGCTGTCACCTCAAATTCTCAATTTCCAAATCAACGTTTAACACATCAACAGATTTCTTGCATACACATTGGGCGAGACCACAACCTCCCAAAGTTCAGAAGATCCCGGTGCTCATGTCGATGGTTACGTCTCATACCACCAACCCCAAATCCTGCAGTCCAAACTCCCGATATTACTTGCATCTATCAAACTCAGACGATAGGCACAGACCATTTTTTCAATTTACGAGACGCCACCACCAACACTGATTCCTGTACGGGATCAGCTGCAATCATATGACAGGCTGCCAATTCACGAAACGAAGTGTTGGTGGCGGCTGTGATAAGAAATCGGTGACACGGATTTTGTGAGAGGATTGGGAAGCGGGATCGCTAAAGCGGGGATATGAAAGGAACTGGAGATTAGGTATGTTGGTGGCGGCGTAGGCGCATTGGTGTTGTTTTTTACTGTGCCGTCGTACCGTCTTTTTCCCTCCCCGTGACGAATGCGCTTCGAGAATGTGGTTACACGAATTTTGTGAGGGTTTCCTAACTTGGTTTTTGGCTTTCCTTTTTCTTGGTTGTGGATGTTCAGCTCTTGATTTGTTGGATGTGGGAGACTTCTCTTATCCTGGTATGTTCAAGGGATAGGCTGACGGCGTTTGCATATAACGTACATGAGAGTTTGGTGTTAAACTTAGAAAGACCTCCCCCACCGATATTTTTTGGGGGGAAATTCACAACCTCTTGATAGCCACCACCAGTATGTTGATGTTGGTGTTGGTGTTGGTGTTTCATGGGGATCCTACACATCTGTACAGTTCAGAGATTGCAGATCATCAACTGAATTGTTTCTTAGCCATTGAATTCATCCAGGCGCCGATAATTGCTTACGAATCGCCAACATCACAAGAGCCCCTCTCGGGCGGAAGTGAGCTACCTGATGCTATCTCGCTCACCGACGGGCTGAAAGGAAGAAGATAAACCTGTTCCCATGCACATCATCTTTCTAGTCACTTTTCGTCACCGATCATCTGCGCCGATTCCGGTTTCTCATCTTTATTCATTCAGCCGTACACGCATCATCAAAGGGCTTGCTTTCCCAGATTAAGGCTGCGAAAAAACTACCGGATCTGACTTGCATAGGTAACCTTACCTTGCTTAAACTTCTCCCAATGGTGGTGCGAATCACACGGACATATTTCTGTAGTATAGTTAAGTTTTTATCTTCTTACCTGGTAACCTACTGCATCGCTAAATGCTTGCTTATACTCTCTCGTTCGTGAAGTAGCACACCCAAATGCCGAACGGTGTAGTGTCGCTTACACAAATTGATTTAAATATGTCAGGGGGGTGGTTGAGTGTTTGTGAGCCATCATTTCTTTACAATTTATGTTCTGCAGTTTGATTTGACTCGATGGTGGGGTTTGTCATCGATGGCTTGATGTCTTGCAGTTCTGAATAATGATGCAGCGGCTAGAGATATTTATAAACGAGAGCCTCTTGTTTGGGGGCGATGTATTGTGATTTTTGGGAAGATGGAGGGTGAGACAAAGATGATCAGCTCATGGGGGATGATTGGGTAGAAGGGTGGTACAAGGGGATGTAAGATTCTTATCGCTTTTACGTATAATTTTGAATCGATCAATGCCCGTTGCTAAAACGTAAAAACGAGTCTTTCAAATATATGAGTGCTAGGGAAGAAATATGTTCGCGTCGTTTCAGTATTCCAGGTAGACGAAGTACTTAATCAAGATACGGTTCCTGCCACTTCTTCATACTAACTTTCGAGTTCTGGGTCCAAAAGAGACACTACAAGTGCATCCTGAATTTCGTTTCGCAACCGATATTGCTTTCCAAACACTTTGTTTTCCGCTTGAATAAGGATAGTGTGTACCAAGGTCTGACCACAACGGTAATCAGTGTAGTTTCCTGCCTGAAGTATTCCATATACCGCATGAATTTAACTCCATTCCTTATCTTCCACGTTCAAGAACCCAATCTTTGAAGTAGTCAGTATTTTCTTCATTATTTGAGTTGCACATTACCTTTACGGTGTCTAAGTCACGGTGAATTTTGAGGGTGGCCTCACCCGGTTGTTTGGAGACGAAATTGATCGACTCGACGTTGGAGTCGAGGAAAGCACGTAGCGATTCTGGATTGTAGTGATAGAGTATTGAGGCTGCGACATCAACTGCCTTGTATATATTTCTTTTGAGAGATGAGGCTTTGAGGATGTGGGCTCGATTACTTCCATCACTCGGTAGATCGGGCAAATTCGCGTTATCAATATAACGTTGGTTTCGCATATTTGGTCTTGAATAGCGACTCTTGCGTTATTGATGCGAAAGAGATACTTTTGTGTTCACGAATATAGATTGCATAGTAGCAAAGAATGAAAGTTTTGATGTAGTTCAGAAAAGTTAGCGAGCAATCAGCGTTTCACTCGATAACTTATTATACAAAATTGCCATCCCATGCTACTTCTCAAGATGGTTGTTTAAGAACTTCGCCAATATTTGATCTGGCACAAACTTCTCTCCTAAAGAACCCATACAGCACTTATTCATCCTCTACAAATTTCACACGTTCATCTAGAAAGCCAACCTGCTTCATCGCCAGAACCTCTTTTCTGGACCATCTGGAGGGAGTTCTGGGAATTTAGATATAACCCTTTATGGTGCACTGGGAACTATTGTGTTGTTTTCAGGTGGGTTTTGGGTAGAGCCATGGGGCCTTTGGGTATTGTTTGTTGTGGTGAGAGTTCATAAATGACGTGAGAGTTCGTAAATGACAAAGGGCTCACTATTCAGGTGGAGAAAAACTCCTAGCTAATTGTACCTATAGAGTACGCAATTATTCATGCCATACCAGGTGGGAGATGGCAGACTGAATAGTCCTTGAACTTTCTTTCGTGCCATGGTTGAAATACAGGAGCGGGTTAGGCGTTACTAATTTAGCTCGCGCGAGGTTAAGATGGCACTAGTCGAATTCGATAACTTCTTGAGTTTTTAATTGAAAGAATAGTGATTTAAGGTGCATATAGTGGAGAAAAGGGAGGAGTTAGTAGAAGAATTCACAAAACAAAAATTAATTCCAAAAATCTTCTTTTCTATTGGCTAAAACCTGAATTGACCACTTCTAATTCACTTGAAAATTGAAGGTTCTATCAAGACCTAATACATACTACCCTACAAGTCCAAGAAACTTGTACAAGCCAGTACAAGACTCACTTCGATTTTCAAAAAAGGGGGAACAGCAGCCTCGAACCGAGACGGAATTCCTGGGTTTTATCAATGTAGTCCCAACCGCTTTCGTTTGTGTTTTTACAGTAAACAAGTACCTACTAATATGATGCATGCAAAATAAACAAAGATGAACCTGGAATTTAGTTTATCCACCACCAGTTCTCGTTCCCCCAGAAAGGGACAACGCATCTACCCCACACACTTTTTCAATTCTCAAATATAGAACCAAGAAACAAGCCACAATCACAAAAATAAGATATCAAGAAAGCGGAACGGGACGATTCGCACGTCCCTGTAGGGACTCGGACTTGGTTCCCCCTTTGTTTAAGCGCCATCTATAAATTCCATTCATCCTCTTTCATAAATCAAGTAACCAACTCGCTCAATATGTTCCTCGACCGAAAGAGTTGCATTTTTTGCATTGTGCACATGGAAAAAGCAAGTATATAAGGTAGCACAGCATTTGTTACCAGCATCATGGTTTGGGATGAGGATCTAGATGCCCAGAAAGCTGCGAGATGCATGTTTGTTAACGGTCGGGAGAGTGTTTTGGGCGAGTCGTAACGAGATACTTCGATCATTTGTCCTGCTTGATAGTGAGCAGCGAGTCTCTAAATATGGCATGGAAAATATTCTTTTAGTCCAGTCTAGTTTTACCTTCGAGAAGGTATGGATCGAGGTTTTTGACATTATGGAATTTTTATTCCAGACTCATCCTCAGGCGCTCTCGATAGGTAGGTAAAACACCTACGGCGCGGAAAACGGCATCTTCAGCGTTAAGCCTCAGCACCCTAACTTAAGGTTACCGAGCCTTCTCGTCGCAACCCTCAACAGAACCACGCGACCTTCCATCTATCCATCCATCCAGCTACTTTCCAGAATCAACCCTCAACTACCCTTCTATGCCCAAAATGCCCAAAGAAACCAAAGCGCTAAACCTGCACCGTCATCAGCTTACAAACAACATCCCTTCCACTCCCCAAACCTATACAACCCCCCTCTCACTCCCCAACCTCCCTCCCCACATCCCTAAAACCAACGTAGTATCTTCACCAATTTACCCGGTACCGAAGCCCCAAGCCTGGAACAGTCTCGCAAACCCAACCAAGAAAAATCCACTTGGGCTTTTGTACATTTATCCCCCCCTCCCTCCGTACACCCTCCCATCAATTTACACCACTAAGACTGGTAACCCCCACACCCACATGCAAAGCATCGGACAAAATCCTCACATTTTTCTGCACAGAAACCAGCTTACCCACCTAGAAGCGTCTCGGCATTTTCGATTTGGCCATGGTGGTACGGTAAGCGTGCAAAATGCGTGATCGATGAGGCTCTACAATTTTGGGGGCGATGATGGTGGGGATTGGAGTTCTATTCTGAGAGATGCGGGAGGGCAGAGATATTTTTGGGTTTAGGGTTTAGACGTCAGTTGTTGAATTGCTATGAGTGATTCTCTTTATCGCACGATGAAATGGAAATTTTTGTAAAAGAGAAGGGGAAAATGGATAACTTGAACAGAAAATGGAAATTTCCGTGTATATTAATCATACAACTATTCCCAAACAAACAGCGTGCCACCCACCAGCCCCCCTATTTTTTCTCTTATGTCTGTATCTAATTAGGTCGTAAGAATAAGGAAGGTCGTGAAATGCCTAAAATGAAAACAAAGAGATGAGATCCTTCATCGTCGGGGGTATCCTAATCAACTGAAAGAAAAACAAGCACAACCGAACATTCCCATATGTTGTTGATATGTGGCACCCCAATATTCTAACCATGCCAAATCCACTCACTCCTATACACTCCTCTCTCTTCCTTGAGAAATACTGACAACCAATTATGACCCGCTAAAAAGCTCCAAAGGAAATGCAAATATATAAATGTACCACAACGCCGGCGACAAGATGTGATGAGAGTTCGAGAAACCGAGGAATTTAGAACCGTCTCGGGTCTTCTGGCGGCGGACCGACGGGTTGTCCTCGTCCATTTCCAGGATGAAGCAGGACAGGTGCGACGTTTTGCATCTCGATCCTATCACCATCTGGTTCCCTCTCAACTCTCTCAATCCTGTCTGTATTCCTACTCTGGCTCCTCCCCAGCCCCACACTCCCTTTTCGATCCGGAGACCAAGTTCCCATGGCCATTTGTTGTTCCGGTGATACCGGACTTGAATAGTGACTCGAATAAGGACTGAAATATGCTTTCTCCCCCACAGCACTCAACGGACTTTCTTCCTCCCTATTCGCAGGTGCCCACGGTCTCGAATTGACTAGTGGTCTCGTACTCGCCGGCGAATCGAAGAAGCCTCCCGCACTCGAACTGCCATCTTGCATTGGTGGATCACCAGCTCCATTCCCACCATGAACTTCTGCTTGCTCGAAATTGTGGTGCGTTCTCCAGTCTGCGTAGCCGCTTTCTCGCTGTCTTTGTTGGAGTATACGACGGCGACGACGGCGGCCATTCCAGATGATGCAGAATCCTGTGATGGCCAGTAAAACGACGAGAGCTCCTACTGCGATACCGACCTTGGCTCCGATAGAAAGACCGCCCATTGGGGAATAGGTACCTCCAGAGTCGGCTTTTGGGGTGGTGATGTTGAGTTTTACATTCGAAAATACATTTCCTTCTACAGAGATTGTCTGGCCTGAGACGGGTTGCTGTTGACAGGCTGCATCCAGAGCAGTTGCGACTAGAAGTCTTGTCAGTAGGGCGATCCGGTATTAGGTGAGAACCACAAGCTGCAAGTCGAATACTTACAGTTGTTGAGGAAGAATTTTCCCTGTTGGTTTTTGAGACAGTTGTTGCAGGATAGAACGTCGTTGGGGTGATAGTGTGTGCAGTATCCATATTGCAATGAAGAAGGGCTAAGTGAGTCGAATTCGAAGCCATTTTCTACAAGCTTGCAAGAGAAACTGGACAGATTTTAGCTACGTCGAAAAGAACCGGACTTTGAACACATACCTCGTTGTACATGGTGTACTATCGGTATGAGTGTTATTTGGATATCCAAATAAACACCAACTCACGGCATATCTCATGTTATCTGCAAAAGAGATCAGCTATGGAACTGGAATTGTTGGAACGAAAATACTGACATAGCCCCCATTGCAAATCCGTTTGCTTCGTTTGTGGATCCACATACTTGGATTGCAATTGACACGAAACGCAGGACTGAAATACTGAACCTGGCGTTGAAGTATATCTGGCGTCCAAACACTCGATATCGCTTCCGCTCGTACTACTCAAAACATTTCCGCACTGTATCGCACAAGGCGAGTTCCCGAGAGCTTGAATGGCACTAACTGAAGTCGTGAAAGTGGTGATAATAGCAAGCGTTGGCGTCACCAGAGATGAAGGCCGCATCTTGAAGGCCCGACCCGTGGGTATCCGAAGCTAATGATGAACGATGGTAGATAGTTGAAGTTTAAGCTTAGAGTGGGATGGGAGGCTGATGATGGTGTAGGTATGACAGACAGGAACCTTGGCCGGCAAGATTCTATACACAAGATTTTCGGTCTCCAGATCGGCCTCAGTATCTCGGTCTGTTGTCTTGGATATCAAGAACTTTCAAATATGACAATTGGGGCGCAACTCCACTGTTTAATGTGATGCGTGTGGGCACTTATCGTCTCCTTCTCCGCATGCCCGCTTGGCAGAACGGCAGACTGAAGGGGGAAGCAGGGAGAGAGAGGACAGCCGAGGGAAACACAGGGTTCTTTGAACAGGGTGCATTGTGTGATGCGAGGTACCCTGCCACATGCAGAAAGAGGCTTTTGAAGTACGAGTAAGGATGGCAGCATGCGTGAAGGCACTGGGGGTGTGCAGCGGGCAAGCAATGGGCGAGACCAACAATTGCAGGAGAGGGCTTTGCGGGGGGACTGATTGGTGTTTTCAGGGGGGGAAATACGGTGTCAGTGCAGGGTAGGCAAGACCATCACTGCGCCATCGAGATGTGACCATGAGCCCCCGACCAAAGGCAACCTCTCAAAGGGCTGTCCTGGACCCCAAGGCATCACTTATTGATCCCACACGCACTGAATCCACCCCGCTACAGCACTCCACTGAGCAGTGAGCCTATGGCCGAGTTGGAGTGACCCGTCGGCATTTTCCTTCTCATTGAGATCATCTGTTATTGGGGGCCCTTTGATGGCTCTTGGAAGGCCCTGATACGGGTAATGACCGCCCAATTCGGCAGTTCGCTTGGCTTTGAAGCCAGAGATCCGGGAAATGTGATGGCAACTCACCACCAGTCAAATCGTCGGTGTCGGTCAACAACGGAAAGATAAACAATGCAGCTGAGATCTGGTGTCCGTATGGAGGCCATTCGTCGCTTCAACACATGGTGTGCACTTGCCGAGTCTCGTGTTTGAATAGAGTCCTGCGAAGCGAGACCAAGAACCGAGTTGAAGTCTTTTCAGCGGTGACGCTGTCGAAGAGATCTGCCTCTGTCGTGCAGTTCCTTGAAGGTTCTTCTCACTCCAATTTCCTCACAGTTCACTATCACCACCGTGCGCCAAGTTTTCTCCCCCCTCATTGGCACGGTTCGGCCCGGAGGAAAAGTCTTCTCCACTGCAGTGACAACCACTCCCCATCGAGACACCTCACCAGAAAATGATTTCTCTTTCTGGTCTTCTTCTCATGGCCACCTCCGCGACAACCTTCACTTGTCAGCATCTGACAAAGACATGCATCAAGACGTTTGGCAAAACCAACGGCCCCTCAACCCTCCTCCTCTCCTCTTGGTCTCCTCTCCTCTTGGTCTCCTCTCCTCTTGGTCTCAGCTCCTCTTGGTCTCCTCCGCTTAACGTCTTCCCAGAGGGTAACACCGCATACCAACACCTCCAGGGAACCACGGTCCACGATCGCCGGGTCTCCAGGTAATTGGTGGCTGGGGGCAATCCTCCCCTCACTAGCACCGCAGTCTCTCGTGGGAGAAGTCCGACGGCCGTTGGCGGGCGGCGTGGTGATTCAAGTTAGCGCCTAGGACAGCACCATGGAAAAATAGGGAAAACAAGCTGTTTTTGATTGTGGCTGCTTCTAGATTCCTAGCACTCATATTAAAGATATTCATCCTTTCAAATTCAGCTGCACCATGGCACCGGTAAATCTTGACCTGTGTTTCTTTTTCCTGAAATGCTCTCACGAATGATGGATTCGGAAGGAGGCAGGAGCATATTAACTAGGTGAGCCGAAGCATAAACGGCACTTTCGGGTACGAAAAGAGGTGGAGGGTTCGGTTCAAAATTCCATTCATCGGTTGCCCCAGCTGGTGAAACAATCTACTCGGCGGGTAAGACAAACCATCGGACAAAAAATGCGGTGTGCACAAAAAACCTCGTGTCTTCAAGCATCCCATTTCACACAAAAACACCAGCGCATAAAGTCCCAAATGTGCCGAGGAATGAAGCCATCACCAACACCTCTAAGCGATTCAAAAACAATCCTCCACATCCCCCTTTATTCACAAATGCAAGAGCGTTACGAGCACAGCCAAACGAGCCTCTGGGCTTCTTTTTGGGGTCTAAAGCGCTAAAATCAAAACCCCTCCCCCACCTCATCCACCCCCTTTCTCGTACCTGAGACTAGAAGCAGACTCAAATCAGGCTAGAAGCATGCAAGAACCACCCGGTCGCAGGCGTTTGCCATGTCGGAATTTTTTTCATTTCTATGTGCTACAGTAAGGTATGTGCCCCTCTGCAATGTGATGTGAGGTCATTGAGGGACTCGCAAGCGCTTGAGTGGAGGAGGGGGATACACAGCGGAGTCAAGAGTTTCCGAATGAGGATTGGAATGGGTCGCTTTTTGGGCCGGAAAGCGCTTATTTCAGGAGAAGGGTTGAGGAGAGGTGATACTTTGGTTTTTCCTTTCCCCGCATATGTGGAGTTGTGGCGTTGGTTGATTTGAGATTGAGTTTTTTGTGATTTTGTGCGATTGCCCTCTTGGGTTTGTGGCATGGGGTTGGGCGCTTAGCCGAAGTGTCGGGTTCGGTGAGAATGGGTTGATATATTATTGCATTTCTCCTCGAAAGGGGGAGGAAACTCAGAGTTAGAAGTTTGAAATGGATTTTGGGGATTGGATGATTAGATTGAATATTGGGAGGGTTGTAGATGTGACGTTTAAGCGCTTTGGTTGCTTCTGGTGGCTAATTGTTTCTTGCCTACGTTTCTTTTCTTGCTTCATTTGGATTATCACTGTGTTGCATGATCGCCATATAATATCATCTCCACCGTCCAAGTTCCCAAGTAGGGATACGCGCCCATTCAACTCGGTTCCAAACTTACTCGATGTTTTGAATTCTTTGCGGAAGTGTTCTGGGAAAAGTTTCATCAGTGAGATATCACAAATGCCGAGCGTCAAGCAGATATCATCACATTAAGTGATGGCTGTTAATGAGAGCTTCGAGCGTTAATGATTCTTGCCAGAGATGCACATTTTTGATTTTCTTGTGGGAGTATGTTCATCTGGCGCTCCTATCTTCTGCATTGTTTTCTCATGACGACCTAATAGTGAGACAGCTGTGAATATTGCAAAAAGGGATAACTTCTCCCCTTTTTGCTTCTTGTTCAATGTCTTCCAGAATACAAAGCCCTTACTCTATCTCACTGAATTTCATGGAGGAGAGGGCGATGGTTCCTGTTGGTACGACTTGGTTTGTGATAACTGTCGTATATCGTACGTCTGTAAAGAGGTTTTATTGATTCATTGTTTTTCTAAAAGAGGGAGAGTTGAAGCCCAAAAGCAAACATCCATAGGCGCAGAGTGGTCACGTGAATAACACAACCGACCCAATAAGGTGGTAGCAACAGTTCCAAAAGGAATCGAGATGGTAGTATGAAGATTTGCCCATTATCAATATATTCATCATTTGATTGAACGTTTAGATTTGGAGATTCTCATACTCCCACATCCTTGTCCCCTTCTCTTGTTCTTAAAGCTTACCAACCTCCACGGCGCAAAAAGTTTGCACTCTTCCTTTTGGCTAAGTTGTTATTCTTGAGTTTATGTTACTGAAATTCCAGGACAGGTACTCGCATGTTATTTGGCTTTGAGATCGAGGGGTATTCATCACGTCTCCATTCGTTTTGATTTATTGTCATACGTTTCTCTGTCTCTAATTGGCATAGTCCTTTTTCTTAAAAGCAAAATGGAATATGCGTCGAGTCAAGCTGGTGGAAGATCATTCATTTTGTTTATATTTCTATGTGCAGTAAGAATAAATCGAGTTATCCATGTCCATACCAGACTAAATCATCCATTTCCTCTCATCGGAACATTGTCTTCTTACAAATTCTTTTACTTCGAGTAAAAAATCATAAATTCGTATATTCCTCAGATAAAATGTTTTGATCAACTTCCTTTACTGTAGTTAGATAACAAAGATATTTATATCTACTTCGGACGAAATCTTTCTTGTAAAGTTTGCATAAAGAATTTGGGATGGCTCATGCTTGTCGAAAGGTTGTTCCTCCCACTTGCGTAATCGACCTAAAGTTGAGAAACAAGTATTCTCAGTTTCTCAAACACTTATGAAAGGTTTGGTGTATCGTCGGAACTTCAGTCCTACGAACTAATCCTCTCGCTCGAGTTGAGACAACAGTTTTGTAAACTCAAGGGTTAAGACAACTAGGTGGAATAAAAGTGGCAGTAAACATGTACATACCCCGTCCTCGACGTTCCAACCATGTAGCGGAATCTAAATATTGACCTAAACAGCTGGGATAATCGAAGTTCATTGTTCTAAATGAACCAGGTTAATTGACTCAGATCATCTTAAATGGTTGGAATAACGAGAGGTAGGCAGGTACGAACTTACTCCCACTTTTTGCTGTCTATTGTGTGCCAGAGTAAAAGGAAATGACACAAACAGTACAGCTCAACATAGGCGAAGCTTCAACCGAGTCTGGTGCTTAACCTAATCAACGAGGAAATTAGATAAATTCAAGATTCGTAGTTATTTCGTCGCTACTAGTAATAATATTTCCTTTACTAACTGGTGAGTTAGTCAATCATCTCAACTCAGGTCATTTTCAAGAAATTTACTATTCGAAAAAAAGGGGGAAAGCATAAGTGCTAAAAATATAGCATTGAATCCTTTGACAGAAAATTCTTAACTAAACGAGTGGCTAAATATACAGGACACTGGAACCAGATCAGTTAAGATCTACTTCATAACTTTCTTATCGCAAACAAAACAAAAAAACGCCCTTCAATGCTGCTTCTTCTGTTTTTTTTTTCGCGCCGACGTTCAACGGGATAGGACCAAGGAAAGAAACCACTTCAAGCTTATAATATCTATACACCAAGAATCGAAGACACAACTATGAGTATCGGGAAAAGGGAATCCTATGCTTTCGAAGCAGTGCGGGTGGCTGTTTGGAAGGTAGTTGGTGGGTTTCCGGATGGCATTCCAGTTGGCATTGGTCCGGAGCCCGAAGGAGGGGCTTGTCCAGACTTTGGTGCGTTAGGGAAGCCACTGGCACCGGATGCAGCGAGGAGAGTTGGGCGAACGCCGCTTGGGAGAAGGGTGAGACTTGGGATTGGGATGGTGACAGCTTCGGCGTTGAATCCGTTAAGAGCGCCAGATTCTTGTGCTGGAGGGGCGCCAGATGGGATTGGTCCACTGATAATGTGTTAGTTGTTGCAATCTTTGTAAGAAGTTTGGTCATTGCTCTTCGGGGTATTTTATTGTGCGAGAAAATCGCGCACAACTGTAGCCATTCATCGAAAAGGGTTGGAATATTGAAGAAATCGAGTTTCCGGTTCTTCCAATCCCTCTCGAATAATGTTTTCAATTCTCGCAGACTGTTTCGCAGAATGAAGTAGGTAATCGAGGGCAACGACCAGCTCGCTTAGATGAAGAGTTGGAAATTTACTTACGATGGTCTGGCGCCGGATGGGAATGCGAATGCACCGGAGGGCTTTGGTCCGGATGGGAAAGCACCTCCTGAAGGCTTTGGGCCCGAGGGAATTGGGCCAGATGGGAGTTCTTGACGTCTGTTGAGTGGCGCACCAGATTCTTGGGCGGGGGCGTCGGTTGGGATAGGCCCACTGATGGCGTGTTAATTTTTGAAGTTTTTGAAAACCATCTTCTCCAAGTTTGAAAAGCAAAAATGGAAGAAATAAAGGGAGAAAAAATGTCACTTACGATGGTCTAGCGCCGCTCATCTTTGGTCCCCCTGATTTGAATGCGCCCGAGGGTCTAGCTGCTCCCGATTTGAAGTCGCCACCGGCTCCACTGAAGATTTGTTAGTTTTTGCAAAACATGTACGGAAGAATGTGTGACTTACGATGGTCGTGGTCCGCTTGGGAAACCGCTTGGAACTCCAGTTGGGAAGTCGCTTGGAATGCCACTTGGGACACCTGAGAATTCAGCTTGTCTTGCAGCCTTGGTTGCCTTTGCAGAGCCCGAGTTTGGTGCACCGGACTGCCCCTGAGGAGGAGAGCCGGATTGTTGAGGTGGGGAGCCAGATTGAGCGCCTGGGAATCCACTAGAAAGAAGTTAGTTAGTATTCAAGGAACCTGTAGATCGAAATGATTTTCTTACCTGGGAGAAGCACCTCCAAACCCGCCTTGGCCGCCGCTTGGAATTGCGCCACTAGTGGTATATTAGTATGATTGCTTGTTTATATTTTTAATTGAAGGGGAATTACCTTGGAGAAGCACCTCCAAATCCGCCTTGACCACCTTGACCACCGCTTGGAAATGCCCCACTATCATATATCAGTATGGTTGCTTGTTTAAACGATGAGTTGAATGGCAATTACCTTGGTTGGGCTCCGTTTCCTCCGCTTTGAGCAGCAGCCTTGAAGTTAGCAGCTGCTGTTGGCTGACTACCCTGACCGCCGAAGCCGCTTGGTGATCCTGTTTGTTGACCACCTTGTTGACCGCTGGGTGCGACTCCAGATTTTTGTCCGCCTTGTCCTCCTTGACCACCAGCAAACCCGGAAGGAGATGCTGATCCTCCAGATTTTTGAGCTCCTTCTCCAAAGCTTCCAGATGCTCCTGAAGCTTTAGCTCCTGTAGCCTTTGCGACTCCTGAAGCTTTGCCTATGGCCCCAGAAGCCTTTGAGCCTCCACAGCTAGAAGAAGCTGCAGCTGAGGAGCCGACAAGGGCAGCAATGACGAAAGGTGTGAATCTCATGATGAAGTTGTTGAGGGTTGATGAAGATGATGAAGTTGATGAAACGAAGTGTATGAACGAGGCACTGCCGTTGAAAGAAGGGAAGAAATGCTGAAGAAGATTTCTGTCGAAGAAAGAATGTTTGATGCTGAAGATGAAGAAAGAAGAAGAGGGTGAACTGTGAGGGTGATGCTATACAGATGGAAAGCAGAGTATACTTATACATCAGACGCAATATACTTTCTTCCACTGTCCGAATCACTTGATTGGATGTGCATGTTCGGACGAGGCTTGGAGGCTAGATTTTCCATGGTCGTCGTCTTCCGATGAAGGTAATTCTCCACTGTCAAAGTTTCAAGTTCGATTCCCCGCTGTCGCCAGCAAATGTGGTCGACAGAATCCAAGTTTTCCAGCCTTGTGGCAATCATTGTGGCGTCGGTTATGCGTAAGAGCCCCATTCTTCCCAATTAACCCTCAACAAGGCGGTGCCAACTCCACAACAGCTCTTTGGTGAACTTTGCGCAGACCGGAAATCGTCGAATGTGGCTGGACCAATAGCTGCGGTCCGAAGAGAAACGAAACAAAACCGCGTAGTCGCAGATCCACGCGTCAAGTTGATGTGCTTGCCAAGACCAAGCATGTTTTCGAACCTTCTTCCAAGACTCGTCCAATGGTGTCAAGGCTAAAATATGGGTTGGGATTCTATATTGGTTGGTTTCTTGAAGCTTCTGCAATCTTTCTCTCACGTGTGCGGGAGTTAGGTGATGATCTAATATTAGAGAGTTGTCGTCATGCTTCCCTTAAGATGTTTCAGACTACAGATCCTCAGAACCACATAGATGAAAGCAAAGATTCTAAATCTGTGGTGTTGAATAGATTATTCATAGGTATGAAGAATTATATGCGAGTATCTTGGGTTGTGCAATGAATAGTGCATCCTTAGAACGAAATGATACTCGAGTTGTAGGAAAGAGGTGTACAATTGCCAGCTGGCTAGACTTCGGAATCTCGCTTGGTGCCCAAAAGAGACCTCACGTGATCTCAATGGTCCGTGATTAAAGCAATTAAAAATAGCCTCCGAAGTATGGGACTATGGGGCGGCCAACTACCGGGATTGACGAAGAAGACGACGACTCCTTCCAACCTTGAGAACTTGCAATTCGACATGCCCACTCCAGCTGGACGAAGTTCAGCAAATTCAGTCCACGCGCAGCATTCCTCGCAAACATAAAACCTTGAAAATGTTTGCACTGATCTCATAAGAACTCTCCTTCAGCCTCTCGGTCCTGCTCATTTCGGAATTCTTCTTGTTTGTTTCCGGACGACCAACTTCTATTTTCCGTCTCAATCTCACCAATTGTTTGTCCAGTTTTCAACATTGCTAGGAAACCACGCGAATTATTCTACACTCTATTTCTACTGTTGTTATATTTAACATCAACGAAGCCTAAGAATTGAAGATACTTTCCGTTCTGATATCCACCAGACCTGTCGATAATCATGCGACCAACTCAACCGCCCTCCCTTTTATCCCAATTACCTCTTCTTCTATCAAATCAATTCCAAAGTGTTCCTTAATCGCCCGGACTCTCTCCTCTTCGGTCTTACAACTCTATTACGAGAAATTAGAACTAATCAAACCCCAGTCACGACAGCGGGAATTTCTAAAAATTTCACTTACCAGAATTGTCTCAGTTTTACCGCCATTATTCCTCTTCACATCGCCATTTAGCAACATGATCTTTCCAACCACTTTCCGAAGCTTCGAATCTCCTTCCCCAACGTCGAGACTCGCTACTTCCTCCAACACAAACTTGACGATTAGTACAGTTGACACCTGGAAGTTTGGCAGTGTCGGGTAGGTGCTGGTATAATGATTTATGACCTCAAAATCCGGTGGGAAGAACTCCAAATCTCCGAATTCATAGAAGGTATTCCAAGGTTTGTCAACGCTATTCCGGTACTGATAAATCCAGAACTTTTGGGGCTCAGATTCTACGGAGGTCGTGTATTGGGAGGAGAGGGCTTGTGTAGCTGCCGGCGACTCCCGGTCTTCGGGTGACACTGGTGCGTGGATGAGCCGAATTTGCTGACTTCCAATATTTGTGAAGATTGGAGCTTCTTTTGGGGAAGGTGTGAGAGGAAGAGGAAGGACTTGTCCATCGCCACCGAAAGCGACTATAATTATTGAGCTTGGGCATGATACATGGGATGGAAGAGTAGAAGACTGTACCGTCAAGTGAGTATTTCGAGCCGTCAGGGAGAGTAATGATGTTCACAATATGAACCCTGGTTATCGTTGAGCCAAGAAAAGACAGCACAACATTGGGCTTCGATTTTCAACTTACCATCCAGTAAACTTTCCGTATGGCACGCTTCTATCTTCGATTCAGCATTTCGGAGAACATACATGAGTTAACAGGCATTGCTCACCCGGCCCTAGGACGAATTCTCACGCCTCGCATCTCGACCCTGAATCCCAAACTTCTCAGGATGGAATTGAAGAAAATCGATCCTTCCATACAGTATCCTCCTCTCCCCCTAGCATTTCCTACGATTTTTTGAAATAAATCCTGGGGGTTCAAGGAAACTCTTCGGGTGGGAGAGTAATGCAATAACAGGTTCTCATATGGGACTCTTGCTATTTGATGTGTATGCAATACTGTCAGGTATTGGAGGTTAAGTGTTGGAGATGTGCGGTGGTGAAAGCGAGTGGGGAGAGAAACATAGTCCTCCCAGAGAGCGAGTTGCTCTGATGTGTAGGTTCGGCTTGCCATTTTGATAACGTCGTATTTTTCCGTCTACTCTTTTTAGATGCGGGACTTTAAAATGCAATGGAGAAGGCCAGTTATAAACTTATTCTGTTCCTGAATCTCCTTCCAAAAATGCATCCAGTTAGTCATTTTGGCAACGTGACTCACAATGGAAGGGCGCCCCAGATGAAATAATGTCGGAATTGACGAGCCCCCTTTCCAAAAGTGGGGGCAGTGCGACGCCACCATGTACGCGATGCCTGGGTACATCCGAAAGCACCCGAGAACGCAATGTATTAGCACGGGTTGTGTCGAAATTTTTCCATGATTAACACATAGTTATTTGAACTATTAGTTCTATTGTGTTACTCCCGCCCCGCATGTTTTATTAAGCCAAAAATTCCTCGGCTACTGAAGCTACACAATGCTTGTTTTTCCTAAATACTAAAAGGTATTATTTAAGAGAAACACATCAGGTGGAGGAAGAACGACGTTACGCACTCTTCCGCAGAACCTTGGAGGTCAATTTTACCAACCTGAGAAGAATCTCTGTCTCTAGAAGTCACTTACAAAAATTAAGAATCCCCATTGAGCTTTTCATGCAAAGCTTGAGTGCATGATCTATTCCTCTCTCAAGATTACTCCCAGTTCTTTGAATTAATTTTAAGTGGAATGTTGCTAGAGAGAGGTTGCCCATTGTTTGCTGAACAATAGTGCAACCACTACCTATAACATGTTGCAAGTGCCGTGGATGTATACAAGCTGGGGGCACTGTTTCTTTTAGAAATTTAATAACTAAATACAAAATCTTATGCTTGCAAGGGACCAAAGGAGCGATAATATACTCCCTTGACCTACAGCTTGGCTAGGAGAAGTTAGGTACTGCTTGAGATGGCTTGAAATTCTCATAATAACAAGTGACAAAGATTTTGAAATCTCGTTTACGGAAGGTAAACAGCTTAAACAAGTAATAAGCTGTCACGGAGAAAGGTAAACTGAATAATACTATCAGAAGATAAAGATTTTCTATTCAAGTTTTTACTCATAGAGTTAGTTCACCAGCCAAGAGAGTTTGACTCTGCACAAGTTTTTCTTATCGGCTGTCTGTCGGATAACTCCAAGTTGAAATTGACTTCTTTTCCGACGCAACACTGACAGTTATCAATTTCAGCTACATACTATGAAACACGTTGTTCGTTCAGAACAACTTGAAGCTGGGATTGCCCGACATCACACACTTTGACAAGGGTCAAATCAAGCTACAGACTTTTGGCACAAGTCACAACCTGGGTCCCACCTTGGAGGAACACTTCTGCCACTGTCGTTGACACACCCTCTTCCTCTCAGATATCAGATATCGAATTGTCTTCCACAGTCGAGTCTACGAATGCCATTGCAGCGCGGTCGCAAATCACCCAAATTGCCACGTCCACTCAACAGAGCAACTCGTCGCTTGACACCAGCACAATTTCATCAAATACACTCCCCACACTGTTCCAGTGCTTCAAATCCCTACCACTCGAAATGAGATGCATGATCTGGGACGTTTCAATCGAATCCAGGGTAGTTGAGGTGCGCCTTGCGGACCGGGGTTTCCACAAACATCCTCCCCTCGATGACAAGTGTGATTGCTCCGTGACCCACGACTTCGTCAATACACCGCATACTCCGCCAGTTTTACATGTTAATCGCGAATCACGAGACCGGTTTCTTGGGAAGCACGTTGATCTAGGAAGCAGGATCAGTCTCAACAGCGTTTACTTCAATTCTGAATTTGATACGATTTACTTCAGAGACGAGAACGGCGACGGGATATATTGGCCTGATGCTTACGCTACCGTACAGGCTCTTCCACATAAGGACCGCATACAAAGTCTCGCAAGCGGTTGGCGGTTCTGGGAAGGAAGAATACAATCAGGAGATGATGCGCTGGAGGAAGAGTCTGATTTAGCAGTGGTTGTACATGTTCCTTCCTTGAAACGATTCTTCCAGGTCCACTTCTCAGAGTATTACAATAAACACTTCCCCGGCCGCATAGATCGCTACACCCCAGAACAACTAGCGTATGGCAGCCATGTACTTCGATAATGCGCCCACCAACAATCGGACATACTTCACAACCATAGGACAACCGAGCTACTGTGGAGCTTCTGACAACAACGATTTCTCCCGACGGACAGTTGCGAATTTTGTCGAATATAGTCTTCAGCAAGTCAACTTGTATCCTTCGGTATATCCTAACAGCGTAGGATGGAGCACATGCAAGGAGGAGTGGGATAGAACGATGGGTTATATGCAAAAATTTGGAGAACCCTGGAGCTCAGTATGCTGGCCTCCAATCGAGGAATTTCATGATCTGCTTGCTTTTGACTGACACCTTTCGGAGGAGCAGTCTTGTCGGCATAAACATGAGTGGGATGAGGATAACCGCGAGTGGAAGGAGGTTATAGCTCGAGCGAAGTGTTGAAACAGAGATTCTTAATGCTGTAATACAGTAGTTAATGAAGTGGAGTCTGAAGATATGTGGTTTCTTTGTGATACGAAAGTTGATAAATTGGACACCGGAAACGATGGAGTGAAAGGGTTTGAAATATGGGTGATGACAGCACAATAGTTGTTAAGGGAAGGGAAGCATATTCTTGTGATACGGTAGTGATGAGGTTTTCTTCTTGAGAGTCTATGGGAGGGCTTTGTAAAATAAGACTTGTGTAATGTGTATGTAGTATCAATGATAAGGTAAACACAAGCAAGCCTTTTACCGTGATCCAGGGACTGCATGCAGTGCTTCCCCAATGCCCTGCTAAAGAACAAACAGATTGTGTTGCAATTTCCATGATTTACACGTACACGTAGTCATTAGAAATGACGATAGTCATGGGAGTTCCCACTTTTGGCGAAACATATCCTTCGGTTTTTTAAGATTTTGTCTATGCTAAAGGGAATTTTAAGCATATTCCTCAGAATATTTGATATGCCGCATGATACATACTAGAACCAGTAAAATTGAATAATGCAGTGACTTGTCTGAGGATGGCATATGGTTACAATTCTTGACCCCAAAACCCATCGAACTCAGATCTCGGTACCACAATAGTATTCTCATACTCCTCATCCACCACCAAAACAGGTTCATACCCATCAACAACCTTAACATGTCTCCCATACCCTCCCAGCTTCCCCTTGAAAGAATACCACTGCTCCGTCTCCCCAACTGATTCCGACGCTGGATCAATAGCCCCAGCAAATTGATAATAAGTATTATTCCAGAAATAGATACAACTTCCATTTTGTCTTGTGGCCAGTAATTCCGGAACTTGAGCAGATGCCTGTTTCGTAAGGTATGGCAAAACTGCTTTTGTAGAGCTTAGAACTGAGCGATCGAGGGTTGCGATCAGGGTTGAGTTTTTAGTTTGAAAATCTTGTGGATTTATTAGGTCGGAGGTGAAAGATATTGGGTAGGAGAAGGAGTTGGAGATTGGGGTTCCACTGGAGTACGAGGTGAAGGATGTGCTTCCTTGGGTGAGTTGAGAGACTGTTTTGTTGGAGCCGCCGGCTGTATAGTATTTGATGTTGTTGTAGGAGAGCCTTTGAGAGAATGTAAGCTGTTTCGTTCCAGATGAGGTGGTAATTGAAGAAGTATGGGATAGACTGCGACGAGCAGTTAGTTGAGACCAGAGACTGGTGTTTTTACTAGAGTCAGAAGTGACCTGGGGTGTGAAGTGGAAATCCGGCAGTGGTAAACTTGACGAGATAGGCTGGGGAAACGGTTAGTCTAGAACATAACTACCATTGGGGTTATGACTTACAGTTCCGATCGTTTGGTTTCCCTGCTGATCGGTCCATACGAATACACTTCCAGATACCCACCAGTTCGAACCAACAGTACCAAAAGTTGTTTTCGAGTCGTAACCCACAACCTTGATTTCAAAAGAATGTTCTTTTCCATCACACAAGATTCCAAGCCAAGGACTGACATCGATTTCAAAACTTGGCAGATCGTATGTGTCGATACCCACAATCGGAACCCACAAACCCGGACTGATTCCGCCAGTGAAAATAATTGGGAATGGCCAGCTGACTCCTGCAATACCTCCATCGATGAGAAGCTGCACCTCTCGAAATGGACTGTACCCATAAAGATTTGTGCTATTAAACGTATTCAAGTACTCGGTCAAAACATTTCTGAACCAAAACTCTTCGGCACCATTTCCACTTGCCAGAATACTGACAACCGCCCTCTCAACATTTCGTGGAAAGGTTACAAAGGCGGTTGCATTTCCATCTGGTAGAGATATAACTGAAGTTTTGCCCTCACCGGAAGATTTAGAGGAAATTGGTAAAATCAAGTCTGCCGGCGTTAAAGAATCTCCATCATCGAAATATAAAGCCGTGATAGTGACATTATACGATCCAGTGAAAACTGAATCGTGAAGGTTATCAAGGCCCATGATAACATTCTGTTCCGACCTCAGGAGGGAATCGAAGACTGTAACATCTTTTTGGTAGTTCCAAAAAATACCTGTTCTTACTGGCATTGCAGTTGTCATTCGCCAGACCTATCGGATGATTTCAGTAAGATATTACACCACGGTACAGGAGGAAGTCCAATACCTCAATATCCCCAAAATATAGAAGCCCAAGTCTATCATAATTGATCCCATATGATGTCACTGAAAGATTGAAGATTGTGGTTGTGAATTTACAGTCTTTTGGCGGGGTATACGTTCCTTCAACCCAATCAGTCTCAATAAACAACAGGGAATTTATTTCGCATGTTTACCGACGTATGGGGTTCCATAACTAGCCGCAAACTCATGTTGAATAACGATTTGCTGGCAACTGGCTCCTTCATAGCTAGCTCTCAGCGGTGCTTCGACTTGGAGAACATTCAGGGGTGCTTCTACAACACCCTTTCCCAGAATGAAATTGTTACTAGGAAACGCAAATGCAAAACGCAGCTGAAGGACGAAAAACACTAATCGAAAAAGCATGTTGGAAGTTGTCAGTGATACAAGACACCACAGTAACCATCAAGGTCTTATTGAGTAGTTGGTTCGCCATGGTGCAACGTATGGAAATTCCCTTATCAGACCAGTCTTTGAAGATCCACCAGATCTACTGTGCGGGGTACATTTCACGTAACAATTTGGAAGGTGGATAAATGCACGCCAAGATTGTTATCGATGAACCGTGAAAAGCATCACAAGAAAATAAAGCATTGAGAGATAGAACTGTAGTATTTCTGAAAAGCTTTTTATTGCAACCGCTTCAGCGATTTGAAGTTTTGGGATGATTTGGGAGGAAAAGTTCAAGTCAGCTCAGGCAGAAATGACCAGCAGGAAAAGCGTGACATATAGTCACGTGAATTCATCGAGAAAACCTGGAGTGGTAACCTACTAAGCTGGGCAATTTCTTGAATACTTCAGCCGTGTGAGATTGACAAGTTGGCTTTTGATTTGGCCAAATTTGACCGATGTCGTTGGCTCTTGAAGTGAGAAATCCATGTATCAAGTAGGCAGGGGCGAACAAAGCGTCGCCTATAAGATTGGAAACGCGTCTTTAGACCTTACCCTACTTGTACCTACTTATCATTCTCCCCAATTTTACTTGCTTTTTGCCATCAAGTCGCCGAGGTAACGAGAACGAGTATCTCGTAGGGTATTCCGAGGACTCGAGGTCGTGCCTTCCCTCACTCTTCGACCTCCACAGTCGAGGTCATTCCTTCCCTTGAGATTGCCATGTTGCCATCATGACGGAGAACGAGCAAGGCAGGCACGACCCAGTTCAAAACGCCTCCTCCGACGCTTCATACCTAGGTATACGCCATTTTTTGTTGTCGGAAACGAATAACGGGAGTGGTGGAATTTTGGGTCTTCAGAACAGAGGGAGAGATGGGGCGCTTCTATTTTTTTTTTCAAGCATGAGGTTTTTTCTTATTCCCGTGGCTAGATTCCAATCAATACTAGGTACCACGATAAACCCCATTCGAATTCCGCCAGGCTGTATGAGCACATCGTTCCAAGTGTATCTGCTAACATTACTGTATTGCGGGTGGCTGTACCGAACTTGGACAGCCTCCCGTTATTTTTGCGACCGCTTTACGAGTCTTAAACCAATATCTTTGGCAGCATGACCTTGCTTGGTTCATTGCGGGTCTCTTTTGTGCCTTTTGTTGCGGCGTTGCATGGCACATTATAGGCGCTCGAATGATAATCAAGTCACGTCGAGCTAAACCTCTAGGCCATGCTGAACCAGAATCTCAAGTGAGTCGATCTGGGGGTTTGTGTGGGGATACGGGGGTTGCGGGGTAAGGGGGAAGGGTTCTCCAATCTGCCGGGAATTCTTTTTCCTATCCTCGGTATCACGATTGGCATCGTACGTTTACCCAGGATTATTTATATACAATGAACATCTAGAATCTCAATGGTTTGTTTCAATATCAGTAACTATTTTACTTGAGATCTAGCACATCTTTTTGTGCCCATAAATCATGTCTTCTCCCAATACTGTTGTCGGTGCTCTAGTTGGCAGAAAGACGGGTTTCTTCGCTGATAAAGGCATCATAAAAATCAATGCCATTCTGATGCTTGCTCTGGTCTCGAGTTATGCCAATGGTTACGATGGATCCATGATGAACGGCCTCCAGAGCCTGGATGAGTGGAAGTCTTACTTTCACAACCCTTCCCCAAGCACTTTGGCATTGTGAGTATTAGGAATTTCTAAGCTCAGTTCTTGGAAAGCTAACTTGTTTCTAGACTAAATGCAATTCAACATGTCGGCCAGTTGATTGCTCTCCCATTTTGTGCTTTTGCCTGCGATAAATTTGGACGTCGCACCACTATTGTGGCTTCTGCAGTTCTGCTACTTTCTGGAGTTGCTATTCAGGCTGGAGCTCAAAGTTGTATGGATACCCTACTACATCCAAAACACATATACTAATTTTATTGAAGCTGCCATGTTTATTGCTGCTCGTGGTCTGATTGGTTTTGGCATTGCGTTCAACTTTACTGCCGCGCCACTTTTGATTATGGAACTTGCCTTTCCAACACAAAAGTCGTCGCTGGTCGGTTTCTTCAATGCACAATGGAGTGAGTGATGTTTCTCTTTAAGGCCTTCCAACCACTTATGGTTGCCTGTAAGGAACCTACCCGATCCTAACGTCAAGCTTTAGACTCTGGGGCGATCGTCGCAGCGTGGACAACCTACGGAACATTCAGAATCACAAATTCGTGGGCGTGGCGGATTCCGTCAATTCTTCAAGCCCTTTCAAGCGTGATTCAAATACTAGCCTGTTTCGTGATTGTCGAATCTCCTCGATGGTTAATCTCGAAAGATCGCGACGACGAAGCGCGTAAAATAATCGTCAAGTATCACGCGAATGGAGATCCCAATGACCCTCTAGTTACAATCGAGATGGAAGAAATCCGACAAGCACTACACATCGATAGAGATATCATTCACAACTCTTCTTACATGTCTTTCTTCAAAACCCAGGGAAACCGACTTCGTTTCGTTATTGTGATGACTGTTGGATTGTTTTCTCAATGGAGTGGCAATGGTTTAATTAGTGTAAGCAGATCTATTCAAGTGTTTGCTATATACTGACGAACTTGGGCAGTACTATCTCACTCTCATTCTCGACTCGATCGGATACAAATCGCAAGGCACCCAAACGTTGATCAATGCCGTCCTGGCTATTTGGTCCTTAATATCGACCGGCTTCGTAGCGTTTTTCATCGTGAATAGATTCCCCCGGCGGACACTATTTCTCGCATCCACTGCTGGAATGCTGATATCTTTCGTCATGTGGACAATTCTTCAAGCGAAGTTTGAACAACAAGTTACCGCGGGGGGTGAAGGAAATCCTGCTCTTGCAAAAGGTGTACTCGCAGCCATTGTGCTGTACAATACTTCTTTTAACATTGGATGGACTCCGTTGCAGGTGGTTTATGTTGTCGAGATTTTGCCTTTTACCCTTCGAGCAAGAGTAAGAATCCCGAGCTTTACTCTGAGTACACCCCTTCTATCCATTACCCTAAAGACTTAACACAATCTCAGCTATTGTGCGAAAGCATATAGGAGAATGGAGAAATCACTTTTGCCATTCTTCTAAACCTTTTCAGAGAATGAATCTCGTTTTCCTAGACCTTTTAAAACAATGTTTGCGAAAGCGGGTGTAGTCGGAGCAAAGCCTATATTTCTTAAGTCATTCCAAATCTCGTTAGAAGTTGGCTAATCAATTTAGGGCCTCGTAATGTACAGTTTTGCAGTCGCGGTCGCCCTCATATTCAATCAATACGTAAATCCAATTGCTCTCACAAGATTGAAGTGGAAGTGTGAGTATTCTACTATCCTTGGTGACTCATCACAATTGGCACGAAAAGCTAACATCCGAAAGACTACATCGTGTACGACGTCTGGCTTCTCTTCGAACTTATTGTCATTTATTTCCTGTTTATTGAGACCAGTGGTTCTTCGCTTGAAGAAATTTCGTTGAAGATCGACGGGACTGAAATGAAGGATAAGTTGGGCGATAAATTGGACATTGCTCTTCATGAAAAGAAGGTAACAAGAGAAGGAGCAGCTAAGATTGAAGAGGCTTAAGTGGGACTGTCCAGAAGAAACCATCAGGTATCGTTCTGAGGAACAAATACTCTCACAGGTCACATCTAATATTGGGTCTCATTTCCTGATAGGTTGATGACTTCTATCTCATAGTTCAAAAATAGACCACAATGACCACTGAGAACCACGAATTATGAATCGCGATGAGTGGCTTTATAGCGGAATTATAAAATTGGTATCATGTACAAATTCCCACCACAGCCACCTCAAGACTTTTGGTTGCAAAGAAAACGACACAGCGATACACAGTGAGACTTTTCTTGGTCGTTGCTTGATCAAACATATAGGGCGAAGAAAGAGATTACTTGGGAAGAACACCCTCGACAATATACTGCTTATCTTTCTTGAAAGCGGAAACCGTCTCGTTCGTCAAATTCAAGGTATCCTTCACAATCTGCGCTGGTGTAAGGGCTAACCACTGTCCTATAGAGATGTCTATCAAGGTCAGTCAAGGTCAACGAACTGCAGGCTTGGAGCTTACCGGAGAAATGGTCAGCTTGTAGGACTTCGAGGAAAATCAAGTCGGTTGTCCCTGTATTTTCCACGTAATGAGTCATGGACTTTGGAATGTACCCGGTATCACCGGCGTTGTAATCAAAAGTTTGTGCGGCGTTGGCAGCTGCGTAGATTCCAATTCTTCCCTTTCCAGCGATGAAGAAGTTCCATTCATCACTCAAGGGATGCCAATGGATCTCTCGAATCGCACCGGGCTTTACAGTAACAAGTGCTGCTGAAAATTTGGCTGCTATTGGGAAGTTTGTGGGGTCGACGATTTTGATACTTCCGCCGTCGAGGGAGAATGTCGGCTCTTGCTTCGAGAAATGGTAAGAGAATGACTCCTGTATTGGAATGGTTCCTGCTGAGCCAACAACGGTTTGTTCTTTGATGTCTGTAGGCGCTTTTGTTCCAGGGAAGATGAAAAGTTCCCCTGCTGGAATGTTGTCCCATGCTTTCAACGGTACACCCAAGGTCTTAGAAAGGATGTCTTTCTGAAATTGGTGTTAGCAGTGTCATGGCGGAAAGGGGTAGAATATACATACGGGGTTTCGAACGAAGATTTCTGAAGCCAAGAAAGTATTGTCTTCTGAAAAATCCCCGTCGTCAAACACCAAGAGAAATTCGCAACCACCTTTGAGGCCTTGAAGGGAGTGGGGTATTCCGGGAGGAAAGAACCACACGTCTCCAGCGCTCAAATCATCGGTAATGGTTTCTCCTCTCTCGTTTACCGCTTGAAGTCTTACAGTTCCATTGAGAATGTAAGCCCATTCGGCTGCCTTGTGCCAATGAAGCTCTCGATATCCCCCCTCTTCCAATCTCATATCCACTCCTGCCATTTCGGTAGCTGCCGGGATGTTGTCAATATTTTGTTGTCTTGACCATCCTGCTCGATTCAGTCCCAATTTCGCATGACTCAAACCAAGTGGCCACTAAATTTTCCTTAGCATTAGACCAAAGATATTTGGAATTACAACTTACTTGGGCATTAGGTACAGCTCCATGATCGGTTCCAGGTGGCGCTAATCTATCGGGATTCAATTTGCTGTACTCGGGAGTTTGTGGTCCGGGATCAAGTCCACCCTTTGAGCCTCTGATGGGTTGGGGAAGATCGACATTGTCGAAATTAAGTGCAGCACCGATGGTTGCAGCATCAGTTTGACCTGGTACTAGAGTAAAGGGTATATTGTCGGTATCTTGGTAGTTAACCACATTTGCAGGATTGTAACCCAAAAGTGATGTGGCTGTTGGAGGAGAGGAAGTGCCAGTGGGTGCCGAAAGGACAAAACTAGCACTTGCCACGAGGAGGCCTACAAGAGAAAGAGGTGCCATTATGGTATGTGGTTCAGTGAAGAGCCTTGCTAACAAAATTATTCAGAGAAAGCCAGAGAAAAGTTACTTGATATCTCCAAATTCTGGATTGTTTCCGGGAAGAAGAGCAGCATCTTATATGGAAAATCCCATATCCCTGTGATCATTCTTGCCCACCTACTTACTCGTTTACAAGTGATCACATTTTCGCCGTCTACATGCACTTGAAGCTATCCATGCTCTCTAAACAGCTACCCCTCTTCCGTTCACAAATTAGCAGCCTGCATCACAGGTCCCGGGTTTGCAGATCCATCGAGGTCGCTGATATGATTTGTAACCAGCAACGAATAGCCCAGCCCTTCAAGAAGAGGGGTTCATTAATCGCAGAGAGTATCCCTTCAACGGTCTATTGAGTTTCATTGGGTAATGCGGGTGTTAAGCCATTGAAGAAGCTTGCTTCCATCCTAGAAATCGTTCTTAACCGAGAACTTACTGATCACCGACCAATGATACATCATCGCAATGTAATCCTAAAATGGGTTGAAACCCTGCCTACTAAAAATAAGCCTCATAGAAGCAGTGGTGCATTGCAGGGTAACATCAACGCTTCTTCCGATATACCCGGACTTACCGGTCAGAACACCGAATTCTCTCAACACCACTTCCACACTTCCACACAGTTATTGATACTTAGACAGAAAGGCTAATTGGAGATCACATATCGCCGCACTACACTACATTCGTGCTTACATTACATCATCGGTGTATTTCAGAGGAAAATAATTCCTCCGATGCAACATCGTGACCTCTTCCAACCTAAGCCTATACCGCGTCAACTTCACCGCCGTCGGTGTTTACCTTGTCAGTGAGGTTTTAATTCGGAGAGATTGGGGATATATCGGTGTGATCGGTCTAGATTACTCGAATAATGGAATCCTTCAACTGATAAACAAGGAAAAGAAGCGAAGACGCGGGTGATATCCCAAGATAAGTAAGAGAAACAATACTTTATAAGCCACTGAAATGATGCCATAAACCGTGGTCATTGTAATTAATATGAAGACTTTCAGTCACTTACAATCCGTTTTGTCTCTCTGAAATTCCAGAAACGACTCAGTATCAATTTAGACCAGGGTAGATGAGTAGGTCCCACCGGGAGTAAAGTTCCGTCAGGCACCTCATCTCATTCGTCACCAGCATTCTCCGGCTACAGTGTGTGCATGCCAGTACCAACAAACATAAATCTAAGATTAGAATTTAGACATCCAACAGTATTCAAACCCAATCTTCATCTACACTCGGTACTGAGAATCTCAAAAGAATTATATAAATATACATCCCGGCCAGCCATCTCAACTTCCAAGACAGCCACAAGAAGCTTGATACCCTTGGCCTAAAAACAAGCTCAAATCGCCCCTCCTTAACCCGAAGCTCTCTTGGCAGTCCTCGGCAAGACTTTCAACTTTCTCTTTCCCCTCATCTCCCTCCCAAATCCCAGCGCGAGAACAGTATAATTTTAGCAATAGAGAGCTCAGCGCCAAGGAATTCGAAAAAAATGGAGGGGTGAGCTCAAGTAGATCACGATCCCAACCTCCTAACCTCTTCCCCTCAACCAATCAAAGCGCAGCAATTCTCCTCACCTCGTCATCTCCTAGCTACGATTCCCTGGTTTCTCAGTTAAGAAATATCTCCGTTCTAACTCCTCACGCCGTGCGAACACTCGGAGAAAACTCGTCGGTATATCGGAATCTCGAATTGTGATTGCATTTGTTTGCTTTTCATAGGATTCGTGATGTGATGGAGGCAGATCGTGGATGCGCGGTCTTGTTCCCCGCGATCCGAGCCGCGTGGGCTTTAGGGTATTTATCCAGATGAGACTTATCGTCAGGAACCTAAGGTGGAGGCGGTGGGGATATAATTTATGATGGAATTGAAGAGAGTGATGAGGAATTATTGGGAATGGATGAGATGGCTTGTAATTGGAGGGTTCCGCGCGAGTTATTGGTACTAGTTGAGCGTGCAAAAGGTCGCAATTAGGCTCAAGCGCTAAAGTTGAAGATAAAGCCTTCCTGTTTTGATGAAGAAAATCAAACCAGAAGGTCGATGATAAAATGAGTTTATGGGCCGATGCTCGTAAGAGAAATCGGCATTGCTTCGCCAACACATAATAAAGTGTTTTTCGAGAAGGTTTAGAAGAACTGGAAAGTTGCTTTCTTAGCTTTCCCAATTCCACTAGAACAAAATTTGCTCGATTGATACGAAGGGGTTCAAAGAGTAATGCCCACCTCTCTTAGCTCATAGGTATCCCAAGCCTCACTTCAAATTGATTGACCTATACCTTCTACATTTTTCCCGCTAATATCACCAATACTCCACAATATTCTATATTTGAAATACCATCGTTACGGTATATGACGTAAGGGGACAAATTACTTTCAACCTTGAACACAAACAACTATTTCTGAGCCAAAAGTATTGAGTATGGAAATAAAAGTGGCTTCGAGCTCGATATTTTAGCTAAAAGTCCATGCTGAAAGGGAAACGTGCCGAACGGCAAGTATTTGAATTCTTCAACCATATGGTAATTCAAATTCCAACCAGTAAAGAAACATCTCTGCCGAGTTCCGCCGCTCACAACTTTCACAAGCTTCAAAACTCCAAATAACTCTCATAATCCAAGTGCGCAATAAACTTTCTTCCTGCAAGCCTCTTGAAGAGAGAACCACCTTATAAAACCAACTTATAAAACCAACCGATACCAGAAAGCCGCACTTGTCTTGTCTGTTTAACATGGAAACACGCAGTATCTTGACAGAGGCATGGGCCCGACATACCTACCATGATACAATTACCAAGATCAATCAGGACCAAAACTAGAAATAGACACAAAAAGGACTAAATTACATATCTCCATGAGTGTGGCTGTTCGAACTCTAAACGATTCTCAACCCTCTGCTTTGGAAAACTTCAAACTGGCGGCATCTATCTCCTCCCTAGATAGGTCTAATGTTTGTTTGCACAAAATGGGATTATGAGAGGGAAAGCAAAGTAAAAGGCCGGGAGAGGAAAAGCCGCCACAAGGAGAAATTTTGTCAGCCCGATACAACCAATTGTTTTCAATAGACACTAGAAATGACTGGGCCTAGATTCAAAGTTCTAGGCGAAGAGCATCTCCTATCTCCAATCGCTTCTAATGCCTTATATTTTGGTGATTATCTTGATTCAATTGGCAAGGCGAGAAATCGAAGTACATCTATACACCACGTGCATAGCTCAAATTGACAGAGAGGGTGTATGAAGAACGACGACCAACAATCCCTTCTCAGAACAAACAATTTACATCAATGGAAAGGAAGAGATGAATTGTATTGTGAATCACAAGCAACAAACTTCAAGGCTCTCTCTAGTCATTATGAGACTGTAAAACGTCACACTTGTGCGCCAAAGTAAAAGTCAGTGCAGTCTTCACAATCAAATGCAGGTATGAAAAGCACATGACAATGCCACTCTCCAATCTATCTGCAACGCCTTGGAAAGTAAACCAAACCCATGATAACACTTTGCATGAGGATATGATAGGACTGGCTTATTCTGTAAGTCTAGAATGCCTAGAATGAAGCCTGATACGACGGGTCATCTGATTGGTAGAAGTCCATGAGGCATCACAGAATAGTTCGCCTTGCCAGAGAAGCAGGCAGACAGATAGGTTAACAACATATGAAGGGCAGCCGGAAATCGAGGAATAGAAAGGTAAACAGGGCAAAAGACAGAGAAGTGAGGAGAAAGGTACAAAGCGAGTAAATGAAAACTGAATCTCCGACTCGTCCATACCTTTTTCCGCCAAAGAAGCATTATAGGATGCGAGGTCCATCATGGCCTCATAGATCTCCACTTTGTTTTCCGTCCATTGATTGACCTCCATCCGGCTTTCAGGCTCCATCCACCCCGAGTCAGAAGTTCCCAGAGTCCGATTTCTCTCAGGGTGAGGCTCGCCGGTCGCCACGTTCTTCTTCTCCAGCTCTTGATGGCCTGATACCTTCATACTTTGTTTCATGATAGAAAACACTTCATCTGCCCCATTTCGACTCCAGGAGGAGGCGAGATCTAGGCCACCGAGGTTCAAGTACAAACAGTATTGACAAGCATAAGCTTAAATCAGTTACCCGCGTGATCGTATCGTGATCGTATCGTGGTCGTACCTTATCCCCGCAGTTCAGTGTTGTTGGCTCTCCCCCACTACCGCCCACGAATGAATGGATGCCATTGAGACGCTTTCCACTGTAGTACTCGTTCACCGCGAATTGCTGTCTCCGCAATCTGGTTCGTGGACGAACGCTGGACGAGGAAGCAAACAATTGCTTACAGAACCTCGCAGATGGAAACAAACCAGGGTTGACTGGCATTGAAGAAGGTACGAGGCGCAGTCGTCAGCGAATCGCACGCCTCGCAAGCCCCAAGAGGTCAGGACGTGGGAGAGCCTGCCTCAAGCTGCTATTTCTTGCATGGCTGGGCCACTTGGGGCTTTGAAACCGATGCGAATTCGTCGCCCATTGAGTCTCTCCTTTCTCCGCATTATAATCGACCCTTCTTAATAGCCCTCAATCCTCTGGGATAAACTTGGATCTTTCCAACCCTCAACATCTTGTTCTTCGTGCACAGCGCACAACGATGTGAAGATCACTCGGCGAGAAGCAGCACACCAGCATCAACCCAAAAATAAACCCGGCACGGACAGAATGGCGATCTGGGGCCGATCCAAAAAAGCAACAGCGACGGCGACATCGAAGCCTCGGCACAATCCCATCTACAACTCTCGATTCAACTTGAATGACGAGTATATCAATTCCCTCCAGCAAAAGCCCCCAGCCAGCGAGCAGAAACCCAATCCCTCCTACGGTTACGCTATACCACCAAGCAGCAACAATTGGGTAACCCCTCAGTATCAGCCCATCCACATCACCCAGAATTTTCACCTCGCCCCTCCTCTACCCGATCGACCACGGAAATCCGGCAATGCCATCAGCAGGCTCAATCTCAATTCGATGTCGAATCTTCCGAACGCCGATGTTCCTGAGCGTATTCTGGGAGCTCGAATCATGAACCAGGGAATCCCGGCGGGCACGCAGTACCTGAACCAAGGAGCGGCACTCTGCGATGTACTCACTTCCAAATTCAATGACATTATCACCCTCATAGATGGAGAAAATTGGAGTGGGGATGAAAGGGAATTGATGGTGCAAGAGCAACCCCCGCCGATGTTCCAAGAGCGACCTTCGACTACCAGGGAAATTCCAAGAAGTGGAAAGTCAAAGGGCATGGTCAACAACCCCATTTCTTCGGCTATCAGTACGAATTATTTTGCAAAAGTCAATCTGTACGCCAACTCGAGGCTGCCTCCAAATTTGCGTCCCATGAGGCTGTAAGTCAAATTGTTAATTGTTGACAAAACCGCCTCAGCTAATCTTGTTAGATATATGCCTACGTTCCCTTTACTATGCACGGCAGCTCGATATTCGGAACGTGTATACATGAAGCCGGTGTCACAAGAGAGGGAAACACATGTGGATGCAGATTGGAGACAGGGAACGAAGGCGATGGTTATTAAATCGGTTCCTATGGACGACATGAATACGATAGTATTTGCTATTAGGGGGACACAAACATTCATGGACTGGGCTGTGAATCTCAATTCCGCTCCAGCTCCCCCAGAAGGATTTCTGGATGACGTAGGAAATCTCTGTCATGCGGGATTTCTCACAGTTGCTCGAAAAATGATTGCGCCAGTTGCTGCACGCCTTCGACATCTACTACAAGAAAACCCAAGCAGAGCAAAGTACTCGCTTCTCATCACAGGCCATAGCGCCGGCGGTGCTGTTGCTGCCCTTCTCTACAGCCACATGCTCTCTACCAACCCAGAGACAGAATCTGAACTCAACATTCTCACGGGATGCTTCAAGCGAGTCCATTGTGTCAGTTTCGGAGCACCCCCAATATCACTCCTCCCACTCACCAAACCCAACGACCCATCCCTTAAGAAATCAATATTCATGAGTTTCGTCAACGAAGGAGATCCCGTCCCGCGAGCAGATAAAGCCTACGTACGATCATTAATCGACCTCTACGCCAAACCTGCTCCCGCACAATCACACCCTCAGTTGCAAGTACAGAAGCCTCCAAAATCATGGAAATCGAGCAGTTCTCTTAATGTGAATAAACTCAAGCCTTCACTTAAGAAATCGCATGCTTCTCCCTCTACTACAGCTGTGGCACCTCTATGGCCGGTACCTGAAGCAACATTGAGTAATGCTGGAAGATTGGTTTTGTTACGCGGGGTGGAGAGATACGATACTGCTCCTAAGAAAAAGGATAGACTGGAGGAAAAATTGGATGAAGGAGTTGTGGCACAGATTGTGGACGACGAGTTATTGAGAGGCGTCGTTTGGGGTGACCCGGTTTGTCATACTATGAGATTGTATGCTAAGAGGATTGAGGTTTTGGCTACAAATGCGGTTATGGGGATGGAATATTCTTAAATCGACAGAATACCTAAGGGGAGAAACAGGACTAGGTCGGCTTAGGAGTATAGGTTTGAGGGCTTGGGAGGCAGGTCTTTTATACGGTGTTAGGATTGCGAGATATACCCTGTCTGTACTGAGCATTTAGTTTTGGTAGTGCGAAGATTATATGAAGATTATTTTTACTGTGTGGCTGGGACGCAAAGTTGCGGTTCGGTTCTTCTCATTTCGTGCTTTCATTGGCGCCCTCCCCCGTCGGGGTTTTCTCATACGTTTATACCAAAAGAGAGTTTCTCGGTGAAAGTTAAAATCTGGTTATGGGGATGAAAGTAACTACCCAGGCATTTTCACCAAGTTTGAAAATGAAAGCGGAAGGCACTTCTGGACCCCGGGGCGAGGTAGATAGCTGGATGGAGTTGAGAAGGAGCGGCCACTCTTGCTCAAGGTCGAACAGTCAATTTTTCGCAATACGTAGTTCGGGGGTTGGGGAAAGGCAAGGGCGGCTTTGGAAATCCATCGTCACGTTCGATATTGAAGTGGATAACGAAATTATTTTGTCATTGTGGTAGCTGAAGTTGTGGTTTTGAGAGAGGAAACAATAAATTTTCCTCTCTGTGTTGGACGGGTCAAAAGTATGGGCGATTTAGGCTTGTCGCCCCTGAATGCCCTGAGTGCCCTGAAGTGGTTCGGCTCCAACGCTGTATCTTAGCGGGTACTCCCTGTAATAGGGCTCTTCTGGCTTTCTACAGGCTTGCTTGGCGCTGTGGCTCCAGGGTGTTGGCGCTGACCTACAGGGCCAGTGACGAATCAGAAAGCTTCAGGGAATTTTACAGGGCACCGCACCTCCGCATTCCAGGCTACATTTACTTGTACTGCCTTCATTTCGTTCTCTATCGTTGGAAATCGCAGCTGGAAGTCCCCTGATGAAGACATGCAGAGGGAGTGTTCGAGGAAGAAAAAAAATTGAATCAGGGGGAGGGGCTTATCGTCGAGGCCAGTCCAGGTTGGGTCGCAACTAAGTTTGTCATTCCTTTTCTCTCAAGCAGAGCACACCTAGGCATATCACAACTTTTTCTTTCCCCCGAAATGCGACTCCGCTTGGACGACGCCCATAGCCTCTCCTCACTCCTGCTCGACCATAAAATTGTTGAGGCTCGTCAAATTTTCAGCAAGTGCCTGGGAGCTGGAGTCTGAGCAGGGCTGCGAACGATTATCGCAACACTAGCCCAACTGATGCTTTGGTGGCAAGGGAAGAAAGTATGGGGAGGGCGCAACTGGCTAAGGTCGGCGCTGAAGTAATGATTCAGCCGACTAAGTTCGCACTTGTGCTTCTACTTGCTATGTTGGGAATGGAGTGGGAGTTGTTTGCGTGATAGCTTTGCACTCGAATGGCGAGATGTTTTTTGATACAAGGTATTACTGAACGAAGGGAATGGTATGGGCAAAAGCTAAAAGTCAGGGATGAACTCAACGTGTTTTTTTATACATCTATGAAGCATTTCTTCAGGTATGGGATGTTTGGTTTGCCTCAGCTGTTTATTAATTCTTGGGCTGAAGGGGGAAAAGACGCGATATTTTCTCCTTCTTTTGAGGCTGAATTCCCTACTTCATCCCTTTCAACGGTTATCACACAATTTTATTTTAAGATTGCTTGGTGTTGTCGTTGACTGTGAGCTGAATGAGAGCTGAGGGAAGAATCTGCTTTGGGGTTCATATTGTAAAATACTAGGTGGGGATTTCCCGTGAGGCTCTGATACCATTTCCAGGCCCCTACGAAGGATCCTCTCCAAGAGTATACCTGCTCCAAACAGACGATTTTATTGGGGAAGATGGCTGGAAGATTCCAAAATGACCACCTTTTTGTATAATTTTTGGAACTTACTCAATGCCGAGGGCAAAACCAACAGTTCACTCGCCATTCAGCACTCTCAATCCGTTTTTCTTTGACAGCGTTGTAGCCCTGCACCCATCTACGTCGTCAGTATGACAAAATACCGGAGCTCTCCGTTTGATCAAGTCTTAGCTGGAACTTGGGGTATGCACCTGAAAGGGGGGATTGAGTTCGGGAACTTTAAGTCGAATGTTGTGGATTTCTCTTATAGCGCTCCCCACAATATATTGTCATGTTTTGGTCATGGAGAGATTTTGAATTCCCTATTGGAGCATTTCGAGTGTAGGCTTGGAGTCACGCCATCTTGTATTCGGTTCTCGCCCACAGACTAAAGCTATACGCGCCGGGAAAGCGTCGGATTAACAGCTGAGGTTTTCAGCACTTTACACAAGGCATTGTTTGTGGATTTGTTGTGATTCTAGGCCATATAATGTCGTATGAACTGGGAAAACATCGGATCTTACAACTGACGTTGTTAGCACTCGTCAAAAATGCATTAGGACGCAATTTTAGTCCGTTGATGGCCTGGACTTGACCGTATTTGGCCTCGTTCCTACGGCAAACCGCGGTTTGGGAGCCAAGATACGGCTAACGGCCATTTAGGAGTTTATGTTTGTGGGTTGTGTTTGTAGTCCATGATGCCCTCGCTGGCGCTGTAGCAAAGGATTCATACAGTGTAGCTATTGCTCAGCTCAGATTTCTCGCAGCAATGATGCGAGAAGTGAAGTGAACACAGAGGAGCTGAGTCTCAATATACTCGCCGTTCTTACCTATGGGCAAGTTTAGCTCTATAGTAGGTCTCCTTCAACCAAAATTATTATCTCCGAAAAGGTACTTAAGGAACCAACTTTCCTTCCAAATTCTCTTCTCATCAACACACAGCATCACATTGCATCTTCATCCCTTTCAACAACAACAACAACAACAACAACAACAAAAACAAAACAACCACCTTCTTCAAAATGCAATTCACCAAGGGTGGGTATTCTCCGAGTTATTTTCCCCTCTCAGGTTGTTTTAGGAGGATTGAGACACTGTTTCCTCCTAGTTTCCTCAGACAAACTTCTAGAAATGGAAATACTGACTCCGAGATCACAGTCACCGCCGCGGCTTTCCTCGTCGCTTGTGCTCAAGCCGCCGCTCTCCCAGCAGCTGATGCCAAGGCACCAGGTTACAAGTACGGTGACGAGTATTCTTCCGGCGAGAAGAAGCACTATGGTGATTACGAGGACAAGTACTTAAATGCTCGTGCCGGAAAAGGATACGGAAAGGGATACGATCACGGCAAGGAGGAGTACTATAAGCACAAGAGCTAGTAAGCCTCTCCACAAATTCCAAATACTCTGGCACGTTTTTCTGACCTTCAATAGCGCTCCAGACCCAGTCACCATTGTCGAGCCAATCACCATTGTTTCCCCCATCACTGTCACTCAGGGTCAGGCTCCAACCACCACTTCTGTCGAGCCAATCACCATCGTTTCCCCTATCACTGTCACTCAGGGTCAGGCTCCAACCACCACTCCCCCCGTAAGAAAATCTCTCAGTATCTTCTAATAAATTTCTTCATCTAACGCATTTCATAGACTGAGTCAAGCACCACCACGGACACCACTACCGCGACTACGTAAGCAGATTTTCTCTTTTTCTGAGCTAAGAGCTGCGGCCCTTACATGCTGCTCTTGGCTCCTCGTTCAACGACGAAAACATCGGCTAATTTGGAGTAGCACAACCACTATTGGTCCTATTATTAGTGTTCCTATTAGTATTCCTATTAGTGTTCCTATTAGTGTTCCTACCATCATCGTCACTACTCTTCCTGTTATTGATATCCCTATCAGTATTCCTATTAGTGTTCCTATTACTCTTCCTACCACCCTCATCACAACTCCCGTTATTACTCTTCCTACCGGCCTCCCCATCCTTCCTTCCGGCCTCACTATTACTCTCTAAAGAACTCATCTCGTCATCCCTCACCAACAATCATACTTTCTTTCCACAGAAAAACCTCTTCTTGCAACTCTCTCCGATATTTTTCGAAACTTCCTTCTCACGAACCACGGGAATCAAGGCGCGAACTGATCTTTTTGCGACTTGCCCTTTCGACATCATTGTTGGGTGGATGTTTTCGGAACTTAGGCGAGAAGTGTTGGTTGTGAGCTTGTTTTGTTCTGGATATTTAATGTTTCATTTTGAGCGTTTTCCTTGCGGAGAGCTGTCTTTAGATGAATGAGTTTTTGGCTGGTGTGTAAGGGATTCGAATGGGTCGCTTTGCTTTTTCTGTCTTTGGAGTATCTTGGGATTTAGAGAAAAGTTTAGATTGGATAGATGGACAGAGATAGATAATTACTTAATAATTAATAAAAGCTTTTTTTTCTTCGGAATTCTTTCCCCCTTATTCCAATCTATTTCGTTCGTCTATTTTGCTGTTATTTCTAACGCTGCTTTTCTTCGATCATTTCGTTGAGGATACTTTCTTTCTTTCTTAAGTGAGAGTAACTTTACCAAATACTGAACACCTGGGTTAACAGTTCAGAAACTTAATTATGCAAAATGCTTAGAAAAATCGTGTTAACAGGTACAAACCTACACCATAGCATACTTTCTGACTTATCATGGAACCTTGCTACACCATTGGAAGGCATACGGGGGGTTAACATGGAAAATTTTAATTACTGTACAGCAAGAGAACAATGAGCGCCGAAGTCTAGGAAGAGAGTTCAGCAGTCTAAGATTAATTATTCCTCAACCCGGAAGGCAAGAAAATCTTCTAAAACATAGCGGGACCTGGATTGAATGGTAACAAAAAGTGCTAACAAAGTAATAAAATCTTTGAATACAAGGAGAAAACAGAGGAGAGTAGATGCTCGGTTCTCGACACAGGATAAGTTTACAGAAATCAAACTTTATTAAACTTACTTAAATAGGGGGCAGGTTGGAATTTCCATCTCCAAATAGACCTGGCAAAGGATTTCCAGAACAACTCGGCCCGTGAATCAGATAAAATAAAGGGAACGTAAAGACTCGCTGGACCAATCAGACTAATAACATTCCCTCGCCAGTTCTCAGATGCTGCTGTGCCTTCTTCTTATATCCGTCGGAAACAATTCCGCGAATCTGCACTTGCAGCAAACACGCCCTTCAAATACACAATAACTGGGTCTTGAACTTTCCAGTGAGTCAAATATTCCTCGTCTTACAAACGCAACAAGAAGAAAACAAGGGGTTATCTTGAGAGTGGCAAATTAAAGTTGGAGTGAGCGGATATAGGAGTTCTCGCTTATTGGAGTCGTCCGAAATCTTCGGACGAATTGATTACTTGCAGTTGTTTCTTACCAATGATTCCGCATACTCTGAGAAATGATTCCATATCCCTGCGCGTTATTCATCACGCTGGCATGGGGGTTTGGATGGATTTGAAATGTATAAAAATAAGTTGGAGAACAGCACTATTTCCACTTTCAAATTCCCATCGCTAAAGCCCTCTTTGTACACCTTCTTCACATAGAAATTCAACAAACGAACAAGCAAGGCACTTAAATCAAACCCAAAGAATCGCAAAGATGGCGTCCCCCTCCTTCTCCTCGCAACTCGAAGCTATAACCACAAACTTCAACTCCACAGCACCCAAACCCGTCGTTCAAACAATCACCGAATCTCGAAAACAAATAATAGAGTCCTTCGACTCCACCAAAACAATCCAGTCTGGGACCAGCCTCCCCTCATTTTCGCTCCCCAACGCCCTCGGACAAGAAGTAACAAGCGCCTCCCTCCTAGCTACCGGTCCAATTCTCCTATCGTTCTACCGTGGCTCTTGGTGTCCTTACTGCAACCTAGCTCTCCAAACCTTGCAAACACATCTCCCCGACTTCCAAAAAGCAGGCGTAACATTGGTAGCCGTATCTCCCGAGCTTCCTGATACCTCCCTCTCCACGGTTGAAAAGAACGAATTGAAGTTCCCTGTTTTATCGGACGTCGGGAATAAATTTGCTAGGGAGTTGGGACTCGTAATTAAGCAACCTGAACCTATGAGAGAATTGTTTGAGAAGTTTGGGCATGATTTGAAGACGAGGAATGGAGATGATACTTTGGAGGTTCCAGCTCCGGCTGTGATTTTGGTTGATAAAGAAGGCGTTGTGAGGAATGTTTGGGTAGAAGGTGATTATACGAAGAGATTGGAACCGGAGGTTATGTTGGGTTGGTTGGAGAAGTTGAAGGAGTAGAGTAACAAATAGACGGAAGATGGGATTAGATTTAGTAGAGATACAAATTTTCTCGAGATTACTTTGCTGTCAAATCTTAACTTGGGAATGTCAAGCTAATTTTTCACATCACAAACCTTTCTACAACATGAAAAGACTAAAATTCATGAGCGAGATCCATATTCATAACGGAAGTATACCTTCTCTCATCGAGGAAGAACTGTGATTAAGCGTTCTAGAGATTCGAAATTTTCTCAACACTCGACCGTTCGCCCACCTCGTTAGGTTCATGTCGCTCGCGAAGTTACTCATCCATTCACAACACATAGATCATTCGAGAATTGAGGATTGAGTGGGGTTTTACTACTTGTAAAACATGTTCTGAAGGGCATTGCAGCTACTCCCTTATGGTCTCTCCCAGAAATTACTCGAAGGAGCAATGTACCAATTCATGTCGCGCTGATACGAAGAAACCGGCATCGCAGTCTTCAAAACCTCACTCTTTAATCCCTTCTCCATTTCCACTCCCTCAAAACGTTTGGCAATCCAATCCATCCAAAGCCACTGGGTGCTCGCCATTGCTGGATCATGGTCCACCCCTTCCACGCGAAGAAACCTAATAACCGCTTCAGGGAATTCCATCGCAGTTTTCTCAACCGCAGCAGTAGCCACTTCAATATTCAATCTCATATCTTTCTCCCCATGAATCACCAGCAGTGGTCCTGATGTCGGCTTACTTCCATTGGAAGTCTTGGCTAGAAAGCTCTTGACGGAAGGATTTTCGGTCCATTCGGGTTTCGTTAGTTGGACTCCCATGAGAAGTGTCAGTGCTGTTGCTAAACCTCCATCAGACTCCTTGACCAATCTAGTTCTCTCCAGCCCCTCAGCTGTCAGGATATCTGCACGACTGAAATCCAGAAAATTAGCTTCAATGGCTGGTGTAGTGGCTGCTCCAAGAATTGATCGGAAAGGCTCCGATTCCGCAGTAAAATTTGTGACGGGGGAAAAGGCGATAGCACCTAAATATCCTGAGATAGGTTGGACAGCTTGCCGTTGCGCAACACTCCATGCCACTCCACCACCTTGACTGTGCCCTGCAACGATGAAAGATTTCGAGAGCTCGGGAAATGCACTCTGAGCAGCTTGAACTGAATACACGACATCGTTTGCATGACTAGGAAATGCGAGGTATTCGAAACAAATCGGTTTTCCTGCTGCAGAAACCGGGACCCCCAAGCCTGAATAGTCAGTTCCTATAACGACATATCCTTGTAAAGCAAGCGCGTATGGTCCGTTGAAGTGTTGCCAAAGATTTTTGATATGGGAAGGAGCAGCATTCGGGGAAGTACCACTTGTTCCGTGTGCCCATGCAACAACTTGGTATCCATCGGAACTGGAACGAGGTGTATGCGGCCAGAGAATGAATGCTGAGACTGGAACGAGGTTTCCACTTAGCGTCTTGGATTGATAGATAATGCGTGATAGAGCTGTAGATGGAGGTAGAGAATAAAATGAGGTGTCCGTGGCCTTCTCGATTTTGAGAAGTGTGCCTGAAGGTGCAGTTGCAATTTCTGTATTTTCCTCCACCGAGTAGAAAGGGTCGTCGTGTACTGAGCCAGCTGCCCATTGTGATTTCTCAAATTCAAGAGCCTCCCGTGTAATCTCGGGAATTGTCATAGTGGTAGAGTCCATTTCGAGTTGATTGGAAGTGCTTCAGTGACCACTCTTGGATTGGGTGGGATGTATTGATTGTTAAATGAATCGAAGTGAATTCATTTGTAAGAAGAATAGGGGTTTATATGAACTGCAAAAGCCACAAACGGCGTTTACTGGCACGTACATATATGCAATCGAATTTCCGAATGCAAGTGTTTATTGCCGGGGCCGTTTGTGCTGACAAATGTCATTGACTACTGTGTACTTGGTTTGCCAATTGGTGGCAAGGGATTTCTTGTGTAACCGGTTCTCTCGGAGAATGATCTTACCAAAAGACCCGCTTTTGGTCATTAAACATTAGCCTACTGAATTGGCGCAAGAAGGGTAACACGTTTTTCTGCAAAGACATCTATCTGCCTTTTTATGTTCCAGCCGGAGGACCGAAGCAATAATTTCCTACGATGGTCAACCAAATCCCGGACTTCAAATTCGGGAATGAAATCCTGTTGGCGCTTATGTGTGCAATAAAAGTTGCTAGTGTATGTAATATGAGAAAAGCATCGTAAAATAACTATGCAACTGACGTAGGATAACAATTGGAAGCTCCAGAGGGATTCGAGAATCACCCAATTATTGCTAGACTCAAGTCCCAGCTGATTGAACTCTGCAATTCTGCTCCTTGACGCATCAGCCAGACGAGTTGTCGACTGCCCTCTCATAAAAACAACCAAAACCAGATAAATTATCAAAGTTCCTTACACTTCCAATCAATTATTAATGTCACAACTCACCTGTAATAATATTGTTGCTACCACCCTATTGGGTCGGTTGCGTTATACACGTAACTACACGTGACCAGTCTGCACCTATGGATGTTTGCTTTTGAGCATCAACTTCCCCTCTTTTAGTAGAACAACATGAATCAATAAAACCTCTTTACAGACGTAAGATATACGATATTATCACAAACCAAGTCATACCAACAAATATAAAGTTGGAAGAGAGCGCCAGTCAATATAATTGCATTTAATACCAATGAGAAAGCAAGCAGCAGAAGCCAGACGAAAGAAAGAATCGACACTCAATTGGTCAATTTCTTGAAATATTTGGCCAATCATACTAAGTGAAAGGATGCTGAAAAAAAATATTCACCTAACCCAATCAAATATTCCCCTTCCTATCAAATATTACAGACCAGAGGCGCGGCAGTCACGAGTTTCATTTCTCGAAGCAATTCTTACTTTTGATAAAGCAAAACGCGGAACTGGGTATCGCAAATTCTAAAAGGAGATGTACAAAGTACGGAGGTACTTCCGTATTTCTCAAATTAACTATCTGCATGGTGAGAAAAAGTATCTTAGTACCTTGTACCATTATGGCGAGGGTTCTCCGGTTTCACAGTCGAGTACGCAGAGGACGAGGGAAGTCTCCAGCTAATCACATAAAAAGCGACAGGAGAAAAAGTACTTTTACCCTCCAACTATAAAACTCACCACCACCACCATTCTATCAACCCATTCAAAACCAAACAAACCTCCATACACAAAGGTGACAAAACCCTCACTAACAAACTCCCTCCAAAAAAAAGACAGAAAGTAAAACAAAAAAAGCCACTCACACCCCCCCCGCCGTTCCCAATACGAACCAAACGCAACGCACAACGCACCAACGACATCACCCAATCAGAAACACCCCCAAACAAAATCGACATCTATCCCCAAAAGGAGATCGAGGAAAAAAAAAACTGCCCCTCCAATCCTCTACCCCGCTCCATATCCCGCACAGGCCCAACCCCCATGCAGTGTAACCCTACACCCAACCCCTCCAATGATCCAACCCAAAAAAAGGCGACCCAACCACCACCCCATCTTCCCGCCTCCCCGGATTCCCTGAAGATCACTGGAGGAGAAGCTCATGCGGAAGAGGGGCGCGAGGAAGGGCAGAGAGAAGCATGCATGCATATATATAAATTTACGTCAAAAAGAGAAAAACAGATCACGCCCCAAGTCAATTGTTTCCCTTTTCTGCAGCCGCATGCACCTACATGTACATATCCAGTAAATACATCAAAACCACATAATCACCACTCATTCATCGAAATATGTGGGGTTCATGTAGTATTTCTACCTAGCCCTTCGCGCAAAGAGCTGACACTGGCCGGGCCTACTGCTTCAACCCCCACTAGTTCAAGAGGTCACCACGTGAAGGCCGTCAAGTCGCGATGGGACCGTAGAGAAGACGTGACAGGAAGCAACAAAACGGAAGATTCAAATCATGGATAGCAAGTGTGTCGATGCATTATGAGGGGGTATCTACAACGCACATTACAAACCAACAACCTCAACTAACCCACAGCCATCGAAGCGAAAAGCCACCGAAGTCCAATACCATTACCCTAGGAAAATGTATAATAAGTTCTTTCAATGCAAAGTAAGCTCCTATTGTAATATAAAACCTGACAAAAACAACCAGCAGTGACCTAAGCTTCCAAGCACGCAAAAAAAAACAAAAAGTGCAAGGAACATCAGAAGTTCGCCGTGCAGAATGCTAAAAAGAGGTGACGAGAGACCGGAAAAACTAGCTAGAAATCTAACATGAATGAGTTTTCTTCTTACAACTTCGAGTCCAACTCCTCAAACTCGGATATGTGTTTGACGGGTTGTGGTCCTGCGCTGACTTGAAGTCTTGACTTGAATTCTCGAACATCGGTGATGATGTATGGCGTCGTGCCGTTCCCTTCCGTCTTGACTGGGACGACTTCGCCGTCCTCTTCGTCTTTCTTATCCTTGTTGAGCGCTAGGGTCTTGAGGCCGTTCTCTACGGCGGCAGTTGCACGAGTTTGTGCATTTAAGTGTATGGCTAATTTAGCACGAGTTGGAGATGAAGGGAGGATGAAGAAGTTATAGTATGCGATCATGTCGGCCTTGGTTAGTAATTTAATATTTGTTGCGTCTTGTTGGGCTATCATTTAGTCAGTAAAAGTATGCCTCGATCATTGGAACGGTACCTACTAAGCTCAAAATCAAAGTACTCGCTGTCAATGTGCATCCAAAGACGGCTCGACTCCTGATCAAGGTTCTTTAATTTCTCGAGCCGCTTGGTGATTAAACTTCTTTTGTGGCCTTCAAACTCCGCATCCGGCATGGCAGAAAGGGTCTTGCCGAATCCGTCGAGGAAAGAATCGATTCTTGACTCCAAATACTCGGGTGTCTTTTCACTCTGAATGATGAATCTATAGCCGATGGTGGTTTTGGCTGTTCGAGCTCCGCTAAAAACAACATAGCCAAGTTGCTCCTTGGTCCGCAGTTGGTCGAATGCGGGCTCCTGGGTCATTTGATCGAGTAATAACGTCTTGGCTCGCAACTGCCGTTCTGACTTATCTCCAACAAATAAGAGATACTCTATGCAATGATTGACATTGGCTGGGTCTTTCAGAGTCTTATGATAGATGTAGTTTGATCCAGGTGGGAAGACCAGGGATCTGGAAATAGGCCATTGTGTTTGAGGCAAAATTCTTGGCTTCAAAGTAGTTTCAATCAAGTCGCTAAGTTTTAATGCGTCTTCTTTGTAGAGGTTTCCGTGGGCAAATGTTTCTATGTGCATTTGATGAAGTAGTTGAGGGTAGAATTGTTGAATGTCAGCGGCAGTGAGATGTTCCAACTCAACGAGTAACTGCTCATTGATGTATCCTTTTTCAGTGTTCAACCATCTGGTGAAGCTTCCTACTTGGTTGTAGGGCTGTTGGAAGTCCCAATTTTTCAGGCCTCGTGCGTATCTTTCCTTGATGATCTCGAATCTTTCTTCCTGAACCTCAAGATCTCTCATGGTGATTAGAACCTTCTCCAACAGGACAGGAAGCTTATCATTGTAACCGGAAACATCAATTTTGATACCCATTGAGTTGCTTGAGATTGAGTAATCGAGGCCAGCTAGCTCGGCATCGTAAGAATACTCTTCCAGTGCATCTCTCACGACATCCGTGTACAATTGTGCCTTGAGGCAATTCTCCGCAGTGGCGTGAGTCAATGTGTTGCGGCAGTTGACGAAAAGGTTAGCCTTTGGAACCCAAAAAGTATCATCTGGCACGTTTGTCAGCTTGAATACTCGGCAAAGAGATTACTCAACATACCCTTTTTGTACCATGTTCTCGCCAAGTCGTCACTTCTGATCAACTTGGGCGAGATCGCTGGTTCCTTGACTTCCTTCTTTTCCACCTCTAGCTTGGTGGGAATGAACTGATTTTCGTGCGGGAGATGCAATTCTGATAGTCTGCTTTTGGATGTGCTTTGTGCGGCCTTTTTAATTTCCGCAACAAAGTCCGCAGGGATCTGTTCGTAAGTGTACTCGGTTCCGTACCACTTTTCTTTTGATTCCCAGCTTCCCGGAAACTTTTGAGATACCACAGTCATTCTAAAGTTATCGGGTCTCAGGAAAGACAAACATTCCTTGATTCCTACTGGGTCGTATTTGCGAAGCCTACATTTTAAAATATTAGCTGCGCAAAACAAACTAGATCACTGCTGCTTTCATCTCAGAAATAGACATACCTGCTATGTCCGCTGAGGAGCCACTGTCGTGGTAACGGCGTTTGCATGACAGCACTGATCTTACTTGTGAATCTACTGGCAGGTGTCTTTTGCTTGAACTTGAAGGCAACATCGGCCAGTCCTTTTTGCTCTTGGAAAATCCATTCCTGTGGAGGGGATTCTTGAAGAAGAGAGACATATTGGAAGAAAACTTTGACAATTTCCTTGTAGTTCTTCAACCCATCTTCCGTAAGACGAATTTGACAATTGAAAACCCCAGGTGTACCAGGACAGACGGGATATGCACCTTCAATAAAAAATTAGCTCCAATCAAAGCTAATGAAAACGAGGGATCACCGCTCGCCAATGATGTGTGAAGGGGAGGATCCATTCAAGCACTAGCATGTGGTGGTCTCTGAAGGCTTGTGAAATCACGCATTGCCAAGGCCAAGGTGGCCAATTAGGTACCAAAAGGTACGCTAGATCGATCTAGAGAAAACAAGTGGGAAAAGCTGTATCGCTAATAACATTTGCAGGAATGTTATGCAGATAGACGGAGGTTTGAACTCCGCGGGAAATGGGATCGAAACTGGGAAATTTCAAACATACCTGCACTTAAGCCATTGGCCCAACCCTTGGATTTGATGTACGCCATGATACTCCCCGGTCCTTCATGTCCAATTAAATGGCTGATATATCTGCTGGGTTGGGATTCGAAAAGCAATTCCTCGTCCATGAATGGGAATGTGAGATTCAGTTCTCTTGAATCCATAACTGGTTTTGTAAAACATTGAGTCAACAAATCCCCTTCTCCAAAAGGTACCTCGGATTCCCAACGATTTTGTGGGAGATCTTTATTGCGTACGCCAGCGAAGAGATCGGCTGCCCATTCTTCTAGTGCATCCAAGGATTCTCGCCCCAAAATTACAAGCTTCATCCGATTTGCCGAATAGTGCTTCTCATGAAAATCCATAAATTTTTGCCTTACATCAACACCTCTAGCCTCGGGATGTATCTTTAAAACCTCGAAATTTCCAGTAGAGAAATGACAGTATGGGTGTTTTGGGTTTGACAAGGACTTTTCTAGTTGGTGTAACCGCCATTGGTCGCTTTGTAAATTCTTCTTGTTCTCTGAATCAACTGCTCGTAACTCTCGGTCCAATGTGGAGTCGAGGAAAAGAGGATCAATAAAGAATTGCGCGAATCGATCCAAGGCGCCATATAACGGTGATGACTCCTCTGGACTTGCATCTTCCGCAGGCTTGGCCGCAACTTCGAAGTAGTAGTTTGTCGACGTGGCGCCAGTGTATGCGTTGGAGCTGCCCGAGTGGGAGGAGAGATATTGGGAATAAGCATTCTCTATTGGATACTGGGGCAATGTTAGCTTGTGCTCATGATTTCTTTTTTTCGGGAAGTCCAAGAAGAATTTGCGGGAAATTTTCCAATGCGACACACCTTTTTCGTGCCCATAAAAAGTACTAAGTAAAACATTAGCAATCATAGTTTTCTTGCAGCAATTGGGCCAGTATAGTTCCAGCTTACAATGCTCCACGGCGTGGGCCATGCCCGGCATTTCCTCCTCATCACTAAAGTTTCCCACATTGACGTCCATGGCCGCACTGGCCTTGTCCGTTTCGGCATCATGTACCAATAGGACCTCGAGCTGATTGGGAAGTCGAATGACTCTGTATGATCGATCGTCGAGGGTAGGGGTCTCGAGTCGGTCTGTCAACCTCTCTACTGGGCGGTGCCTATGCTCTCGCAGGGGACTATCAAGGGCGGCAGGCGTTTGGGGTTGGGATACGGTGGAAGGCATGGCAGAGGCGGTTGAGCAGAACCCTCGAGAAAGACAAAAGGTGTTCGGGGAAAGGTGTTGAGGTGGACTATTTGATGTTGAGGAGCGGTGGAGGGGTCGCTGAAGAATCGATGGGACCCCGCGTAGCTGGAGCTTCAAGTTAGCAGGGGCACTCACAGGTGCAGCAGATGCAGGCGACGATAAGTCGGATGAACCTGTGGTTGATCTGCAGGACGTGTATGGATGTGCAAGCGCTGGGGCCGTTTCTGGAAGAGGAAGGGAAAATAGGCTGTAGGTATTTGCTGCAGGTGGGAAGACAATCCACCAGTTTTGGATGCGCTGTCGGTGTTGGGCTGCGGGAACCAGACGAAGGCGAGAGCGATGGCCAGGGATCGCGGCGAGGGTGGTACTGTACCCGCGCGAGAGGGAATATCGAAGAGGTGTTGGTGGTGGTACTTGTATTGCTGATGCAATTGATACGACCAGGCGATGTTGTGTGCAGGACCAGGTTGAGGAAAGGCTCATCGACTGAGGGAGAGGAGGGGTCAGGGAGGAGGGAGGAGGGGCTGTGAGTGGGATTGGGGACCAACGAAGGGGTGAAAGAGGGGGGAGTTGGGGTTGGTTGAAGTTAAAGGGTTCAAACTTCAAATGATCTGAAGTTAAGACGATGCTTGAATAATAAGGTTATCCCAAACAACGCTAGCGAACGACAGAGAACCAGGACGAGCTGGATTACAATGAGGAAGGGAAGTCACAAGCCGCTACGCGAAGCTAAGCCAGAAGTCTGATCTGATATTAACCCCAGCCCCCCGGCTTCTCGTCTGCTACGAGTACAACCTAAATAGATGATTGAGGCTTCAAGGTCGTTTCCCAAACATCTCGCTAGATTGGCCAATTTCCAATTCGATATATTTTGTTGACATCGGGAAGTCCTCAAACTAGACGACGACCCGAACTAGGGTCCTATGGTATGGCTTTTCCTTCAAATTCGGATTATCCAGCCAGCCTGCGATGCACTTTGAGATGGCGGTGAATGGAGTTGAGAAAATGTAGGGTACTCGAGTAGCGTCACTTTTTGATATCTGCCCTGCACCTCTTCCACCTCTTGCAGCAAACCCTGGAAGCCCCTCAACACCAACACCGCTGCACCGGCTGCCTTCCCCCGCCGATAACTCGCTCCCCTGCCGATAACAAGAAAGTCCCCGGCCCCGAACAGCTGGAAAGATGAGCAGCCGCCTCGCCTCGCGAGGATGAGATGAGACATTGCGACCTGAGACCTAAGACCTGAGACCTGAGACCTGAGCTACGGAGAAAATTGACAGACTCGACGCCGAGTACTCCTGTAAATTACAACTCCTACCCCCCTCTCTCTCCACTAGCGAAACAACCTCTCGCCTCGATCCGGCGCTTCTATTCGTCTCCTCATCCCGTCATCCACCGCCTCCCATCTTCCATCACCGGCTTCGTCTCAACCGTCCTCTTGTCGCATAGCACCCACGAATCGTGCTCCTCTCAACTGAGTCTTCTCTAATGCGGCTGGGGCAGCCGAAGCTACAGAAGCATTTTTCTGCAACCAGTATGGCCATCGTGGATCCCATGAATGGGGGCAAAAACATGGGATCGCCATGAGCTGGCTTGTGCTACTGCCATGAGGGGAGGGCCTGGGCAGCATACCGAGACAGTGCTACATACTTACCTCCGCACGTGCCATTGGACAGCTTGACGCGCTGATGGTGCGGGCGTACGAGACTGAGATTCTTGGGACCGTTGACTGTGCTTTAGCAGGTGGATGTTAGTCCGAAGAATCAACGTCAAACGAGTCGCCGCCTATGAATCGTGGGCATTTTGAGGCAAGCGCCCTCACTGGTCTTCCCGCCATCGCTTGATATTACTAGCATGAATATCTTATACCGGTATCTCCAACCCAGAAAATCTCTAGCATCTGCTACCGGTATCTGGCATCCCCCACTTGAGGCTGCCAAGTATCCTTGACAGCCAAAGAGTCAAGACCACGCGGTAATTCTTATGGATCAAATGTCATAAGATGTCCAATGTCCACCCCGCGGCCCCGGAATTTCTGATATAAACAGGGGTCCCCATACTCGTACAGCTTTTTGTTCTTTGGGAATCTTGCCCCACCATGGCACTCACGGTTCTTCAAACTTTATTGAACCGTCGGATGTCTTAGCCGCTTTCTGCATTCATTTCCACTCTTTACTGTCATGGTGTTAACATAACGAAGAGATGATTTTCTATCGTTCTATTCATTTCTTTTCCCTTCTCTTCTAAGCTCGAAATTTCGTGGCAGTGGAAAGGGACCAGCCTCGCGTTGAACATTAAAAGTGGCAGTCAACTTGAATTACCCAATACTTTGGGACAATTGAACTTCGTTGTTCTAATCACCTAGAAGAATCTTTAAATTGTTCCAAGTGTTTAGAATACTCTGAATTACCTTAGAAAGCTGGAGCAACGAGAGCTAGGTGGTGCGAACCTAATGTATTTATTACCATTTTTAATGTCCATCGCCAGCCAGTATTCAGTAGGGTTTCAGGTGAAAATAATATTACTATAACTCTAGACAGAGTTTGTGTTCTTTCTTACAATAAGTCATTTCCCGCTTTATTTTTTGTGATCATGTGGTGACATTGACTCCATATAATCCGAGCATTGGTTTCGTTTTGAAAAATGAATCTATCTTGAATTTGTTGTCTTCTAGCATTTGCAAGAAGACTTTCCACAGATTTTCCAGCATTTCGTTATTTGGCTTCAACCCCTTCAACACTTTTTCCGAAGGCGCTTGTAATGCGAACTTAGTCATATTGTTAGCGAGGATGCCCCAATTTGTCGAGGTGCTCCCACAATGTGTGGTACCCAGAAAAAGAATGGCTTTTGTTGAGCCGTAGATGGGTAGATATTGGGGTTGGTGTGTGGAACGCTTCGAGTCATCCAGGGCCTATGAGGATGTTAGTCAGAGTGGAGTGGTCGTCAGAATTACACAGAGCGTACCACTTTGACCAATATTCCTCCCAGGCTATGCGCGACAAGTATCAATGGACGAGATGCCTAACTTGGTCAACGGCTAAAATTTTAGACTAAAATTCCGCCTACACTTTGTTTGCGTTCCTGCTGCAATGCTATCATCAAGTTATTCCTATGCTGTGATATATTCTGTTGGTCTCATGTCCCGAAGAATTCAGAAATGACTTTGCTATCATAGCTCCAAGTCAATATTATAGCCTGGGCAAATTTGGGTCTTGCGAGAGGAGGTCATGAGGACAGAAGACAGCTTCTAGGATTGGGGGAGACAAGACTAGGGAGGATGAGCTGAAGAATCGCCGTTTAGGGGATATCAGTCCGTATGTCCATGTCTTTCCTGCATGTCCTTGGAGTCCATGAACGAAGACACTACTACCAGGGGTGAGCTGTTGTGAGCAAGTGTCCTACAACGTCATATAAGCAGAGAGAATCTTACTCGATGATCGCCTCAGGCGGATTGGATACACATGAGAACCCAATAGAGTGGATAGTAGGCTTTCCTCCAGATGGAGCTAGGCGGGGAGAAGGCTGTCGTAGAGATTTATCGCCGGGCTTGTTGACAACTGCGTCCTCTTGTCGTGGTGGCAGAGGATCCAGTATTATACGATCAGGCGGCGAGCTTGTTAGCCTAGGGACATCTCCTGCTGGTGTATCTCTGATGACTGTTGGGGTACTCGCACTCAACGACCAGTCACTGCTTGTACCAGGCGAAGTAATCGCATGTGGCTCGTTACGCTCATGGTCTGGTGTCTCCTCTTCCTCAACCACCGCGAGACTGTCGGTAGCGGAGGGTTCTGCGGGGGGTGCAAGTGTTGATTTAGCCTCAGCTTTGAGGAGAATTATCACAGCTTCAAAATGCTCTTGGTCGTCTGCTGCCTTTAGCGCGCATCCATATTTACCCCGGGGCATCTATGTTTAGCTCGCCTCCAAGTTCGAGGAGACTACGTATGACATTAGCGTGAACAAAGGCTGCGATCTGAAGTGCTGTGCGTTCTTATCACCCAAGGCGTTGATGTCAGCACCCACACCGAGTAGTGCCTCAACGATATCAGAGTTTCCAACCCACGCAGAAGCCTGGAGAGCATTTCCATATGGCCCGCCCACCATATTCACGTTTGCTTCAACTTGCGTGGCTCTAAATTACGATAGTCACGAGGAAGTCTATTGTATGTCTGTGTTGGTTTGGTTACACTATTCGGATTCCACGGATTCCGCGAAGCAATTGTCATAGCACTTCACGTATATTTAAACAAACTACTTCTAGATAACGCATTCAGCATTTCTGATGTCAGACCTACTTAGCATTACACTCTTCGGGGCAATATGAAAGTCCTTTCGCCGATGATATCGGAGATGTTTTAGTACGGAAAGTACCCACGGAGTAAGCTTAAGGTCTCGCTTCCCTGGAGCTGAAGTTCACGTGTGGCGTAGTTGATGTAGGTAAAGTTGATTACAGGAGGGGCAGGAGGCTAAATTCGCAAAGCATACCCAACGAAAGCCCTTACACGTATGCAACCTCGGTCGTTGCGTTGGACGGGGTGTTGGAAATTGAAACTATATAACGGGCAATCATCGCGCCTTTTATTATTTGGATTCAATTTTACAACCACACTTTCTTCCTCGATATTTTCCAGGACGAGATCATGGCAGCCATGGATTTCAAGAGCATTGAAGGAGTTACCGTTTTAGTAAGCTCTTCCTTGTTCATTTACAGTTGTTGGTGTAAACATGTTGCGATGTTTTCAGTTGGACACATCACACCGCATTCAACACATCGTGTCTCCCTCCGTCTGAAAACCTATCAAATCCCTCGATTTCGTGGTCCTACTTCGAAGGATCGACGAGCAGCGCTCACTCGGCGTGATAAATACCTTCGAATTAACAAGAAATACAAATTTCGCGTCACTAACTCGAAGTTTACATTCAGATCCTCCTTCTCATTTTCAGTCGAATAATCTGGAATCTCTACTTCCACCCATTATCAAAATATCCCGGGCCTAAACTATTCGCCGCAAGCACTCTCGTCTCTTCCGCTTATGCAGTGCGAGGAAAACGCGCCTACAAAGTCACAGAGCTCCATAACAAATATGGCCCAGTAAGCAAGCCCCTCGCCCTTTTCCACCTTCACAGAAACGCACCCGCTAATTTCAAGCATTAGGTCGTAAGATTAGCACCCAGCGAACTATCCTATGTCACTCCACAAGCTTGGAAAGACATCTACACTCCCTCCAAGTCCCTCGGTATACCTCAACTCCAGAAATATGTCCCCAAAACACCTAGAGAGTTTGAAAAAAATACTTTGGTCAGTCAAGAAGAAGATGGTCAACATGCACGACTCCGGAAACCCCTCGCACCAGGATTCAGTACCAACGAGATTCGGAATCGTGAAGGAACGATAAGTAAACATACGGATGAATTCTTGGGCCTCTTAAGAAGAAAAGGGGAGAAGGGAGAGAAGTTGGATGTATTGTACTGGTTTGAGTGTTTGACTGCGGATGTCATTTGCGAGATGACTTATGGGGAATCCTTCCATGCTCTGTTGGTTTTTTTCTTTTTCTCTCCCTCGATTTTTCCTTCCTCCCTTGTTGTTTCCTGGGCAACATTGCGTGTCGTCAATCTATTAACATAAATTTTTTTAAGTGAAAATGAGACGAGACCGGAATCAATCCACAACTCAGATTTAATGCTAAAAAACTTCCGTAGGTAATGGGGACACCATTCTCCCACTTTTCCCCTCTTGAATCACTCCTGAGCCACTTTTGAATCACTCCTAATTCATTCCTGAACCCCAGAATTATCCTGTGCCGAATCCCGAAACATTTTTGATAGGCAATGCTAACTCCCCCATCTTCTAGACCTCGCAATAGCATTTATGAGAGTCTGGCCATTTCTCTATGTCTACATGCTCTTTACGATTTTCAGCATTTTCAAACTCCAGAATTTTCTCCAGAAGCTCGTCAACGATAATATAGCAGCTCGTACGGAGAGAGTCGCAAAGAGTGGCGGCGTAGAACGCCAGAAAGATTTGTTCTTTAATCATTCCCCTCCACATTCGGATCTTCTCGCTGATTTCTATCCAATAGCGTCGACTTCCTATCCCGAGATCTCGGAGCAGAACACTCTCTCAAACCAAAAGAAATTGGTGGTGTGACAAGTGACTTGATGATCGCAGGAGCAGATACAGTAGCGAATGCTCTCAGTGTATGAATCTCATGACCTTCTCTCAAAGTTCATATTTTTACTGACCAATGAGACAGGGACTATTCTACCTTCTCCTCAAAAACCCATCAAAACTTCAGCTTCTGACCGAAGAAATCCGCACTACTTTCGACTCGGAAAGTGAAATAACATTAACCAGCACCACCAATTTGAAATACCAAAACGCCGCCATCAGCGAATCGATGAGACTTTTCCCTGCGGGTCCCGAAACGATAAGGAGGAAGGTTGGAGCTGGTGGGAGTATGATTTGTGGACAGCATGTTCCGGAAAGTGCACGTCTTTCTCACACTGGTTTTTTCTGTTACCATTCTGATATCTGTTAAATAGACACTCGTGGGAGTCTACCACTGGGCCGCAGGCCATAACAAAGCCAGTTGGCACGAAGCCGAGTCCTTCATCCCAGAACGCTGGCTAGGTGAAAAGAAATTCGCGAATGATGTTCCTGGTGTCATTTCTCCCTTCCAAGCTGGACCAAGGAACTGTATTGGCCAGAACTTGGCTTTGGGGCAAATTCGATTTGTTATGGCTAAGATGTTGTGGAAGTGAGTTTTTCTCCCTTGATTGTATTGGAATAGGGAGCGTAACTTATATGAGAGACTGGGGGCTAATTGTGTGCGATTAGCTTCGATATTGAATTATGTAAGGAATCGGAGGATTGGATGAATATGCCTGCTTGGACTGTTTCTTATGAGAAGCCACCTTTGATGATAAAGTTGAGACCTGTGGTTCGATGAAGAAAGATGCTCTCGTATATTGGGTGAGAATTTTTAGTTTAGACATACGATGAAAGCTCTACTCCTCCCGCGTTACTAGGGTACGATTGTTTAGCTTACTGGGTAATCCAAAAACTGGTACCTTCGTTTGTTCAAGAAGGGCTCTTTATCGATTCTTTTCTATCATCCAGTCACTTTGAATTTTGTTAGAGATATTGGAAACCTCCGTGATTGTTCGAGAAAAAGGAAATTTTTGTCAGACGTGGAAGGTGACGGGGGCTTTCTGGATGAGCGATACTGGCCATCGTTCTACTTATATGTTTCTCTAGTAAAGAATGCATAAATATCTACACGGAGCCTTGAGTAAATCAATTTTTGTTCATTGTCTTTATCCCAAGCTACTCGTTTGAAAAGAAAAAAATTCTTCTAGACATATCAAGAAAACCATCTTAGTAACTATTACACGGGTACTCCAGGTGCAAAGACAGAGACTCGTGCAAACTCTCAAAGCTATCAAACTCATCGCCCTTCTTAACACCACTCCCGTTCAGGCGAACACCAGCAATATTTAAACTGGCAGATACCCGACTGATTTGCCCATAAATAGCTGAACACCACCCCTTCCATCCCTCAAACAATAACTGGCCAAGCCAAAGTTGAATCTCGAATCCCAATGGTCTACCTCTGTTAACGAATATGAGATTGCCGATCCGTCAAAAAACAAGAGGCTCCCGATCCGAGTGGTCTTCATTCAAGATTCGTTGCAGGGAAGGGTTTAGTCGGGATGCCGCTTTGTAGGATTTTCGTTCCGTGGACATAAGAATAAGAGCTTTCCACTGCGGCGTATTATTTGTGATTTACGATATAGAAATTAAAGACATACCTTTCTCTGAATCGCATAGCGTTTTATGTTTGGCGGAAGAAGGTAGAGCCTGCTTGCCACGAGACTCCCAAATATATACCATTCTAATAGCTTTTGAAACCCCGTTTCTAGGTTCATCTTAACCGTGGTAACTTCTGAAGCAAAACTTCAACATTGAGACGCTCACCTCTTCGAATTCTGTTACAAACCATCTTGTGAAAAGGTTGGTTCCAACCTGAAGTTCGACTTGGGCAAAATGCCCGGTTAATAGTTGATCCGCTCCGATCCAACCCCTGTGGAAATTTCAATGACATCGACACTGAGGAGCTTCAGCAATAATAACGCCCTCGTCGACAACTCAAAATGGCTTCAAAGTCATGTGTATCTTGCCTACGGGCTGTCAAACGCCAATCGCAAATTATTCCAATTGTTCTACCTCCCCTTCCTTTTCAAAGCGCATTTTCTAACCCATTCGCAGGCTAGGAACACAACCCGGAGCATAGCCTCCAGGGCATTCGCAACATCATCTATACGGTCAGCAAAAGCCCCGAGTTCCAATGCTCCCACCAAAGCCGAGAAGAAAGAGGTAAAGCCTAGGAAGATTGGCGGAATAACGGAAACCTATACGGCGTATGGTGCGACGGAGGCAATGTACAAGGAATGCGCGCGACACGCAGATTACAAAATCCCAAAAGCAGCAGATGAAGACGTGGAGGTACCCAAGACAGAGGATGGGGAAGACCTTGGGGTCGGAGGCGGGTGGTGGCATGATGGTACGTTTGTTTTGGTCTGGTCCGAGAACTCCATTTCTAACTTGGTCGCAGAATTGGGATTAAAACCAACTTTCAGCACTTGGTCGCAAGTTACAATGCTGCATATATACCTCCTCACCGTTCGATTTCGATGTTTTCCTCCCGATATATGCAAAACATGGCAGCAACATATTCTCAACCACTTTTTCTACGATATGGAAGATAGAATGGCCGTTCAGCATGGCATGACTGCTGGTGGCACACGACAGAAGTACCTGAAGGATATATTCGTTCAATGGAGAGGAATCCTTGCGGCATACGACGAGGGGCTGGCCAAGAACGATGCTGTGTTAGCTTCCGCACTTTGGAGGAACATTTTCAAGGCAGATGAGAATGTTGATATTGTAAAGCTTGCTCAGATTGTAAGCTTTATGAGGAAGTCTTTGGTCAAATTGGATTCCATTGATGATTTGGAAATCATGCAACAAGGCATGGATTTCGGGGGCCCAGCGGGCGAAAAGATCCTTATGGGAGCTTCTGGCAAGGACTCTCTTCCAGAGAAGTAGTTGCTCTTGTTCAAGTAGGTGTAGACTACAGTGTTGTACAACGATGTAAGATCATGTTATTATAGGGATATAGGGAGAAGAACTCCACACAACAAACGGAGGCTCGATCAGGAAGTCAGGAAAACCTGGAAAAATTATTACTCCTTCTACATAAAGCGTCGAACGATAATGCAAATTCAGTCGCTTACACTACTTGTAGGGCAGGCGGTCAACCCATGAGATTCCCTTGAAAGTCTCCTCCTATCTGGCTTACACTGCCCCCGCTAACATAGTTTTGGCCTGAGAATATCGAAGCATGTCGAGCAGGTGTTGGGTCTACATGCGTTATGTTAGCTTTGGCTATACTAAACATGATGGGAGCTGACCAGTGGAGGTTAGACTCTCTATTGGCGGAGCTTTCTGGATCTCGACAGGTTGGAGATATCCGATCAACTCTTTTGCATAACCAGCAGCCACAGCAGCAGCATTCTCCTGCCATTGATCATTTTTATGTCCATCACAATAGTCGCAAATACCTCGAATCACGAGGCAAGGAAATGTATCCATCAGTCCAGCAGCTTCCATCTCGAGACAGAGTACACCTCCAGCTTGATGACTTATTAGATCTCTCTTCATGCCGTCTTTCATGACTTGGTTTCCGGAAGTAATCAATCCATAATGAACAACTAGATTGGTATGTTCCCTCGGAGGCCGATGAATGATTTTCTCCACCACTGGATTCGGATCAAACAGTATATCTTTCCGGCGATCTGAGAAACCGTACTTCTTTTGCATTTTTGGTCATTTTTCCACCATCTTCTGTACGAATTCAGCAATTCTGTTTTCCTGCCTCTCATGCTTTGAGCGGATGGCAGCAACAGCAGCCACGAGAGCGTTTGGCGGTTTGTTCAAGGAACCGATTCGTTTGAATACGCCATGCTCTTCTGCTTTCCCGAAATCATACTGAACTTCTCCACTAGTGCCAGTTGGTCTGCTTACCACCACATCGCCCAATATTATATGGCTATCTCCATCCTCACCCTCGTCTTCTTCGTTTTGTGTTTCGGGTTTTTTGCAAGGCTGTGGCACACCACCGCCAATGCCGACCATCAAGCCCATTGTCAACGATGGGAATGTCCTGCAGAGGTCTTTGGCCACACTCGCAGCGGATACTATTCCCATCTTACCATCAGGCAAGCAGGCAATGACAATATTGATGCCGTTGATGGAACCGAGTGCGTAGTTGTTGTCATCGCCCGGCAAGGCTCCCAGCTGAGGGTGCGTTAGGTCCAGCATTTCCTCTGCCACTGCCATTTCTTTGAATAGAGCACATATTCAGCCTAAACTGTAGTCACTATGTTTGAGATAGGCCATTGAATCTGGCCGTAGGGTCGCCTTTTCAATTGTTTCGCCAGGAAGTATTTTTATGATTAATCCCAAGTGAGGTTACGCAAGTGGTTACAATATCTGTAGTAATTTCAGGTATCTTACAGTGCACTCACCTGTCTTACTCAGCCCAAAAATACAGGGCTGCGACCGCCGCAAAATATATTATCTCTCACTATGAATTTCAATACCGTGGCCTAAGCACCAAATTATTTAGCAGGCACGGCGGGCGCCCACTCTCGTTGTCGCTCTTAGACGGGCAGTCCTTGACCGAGCATCCAATCTTGTGATCTCTTTCACATTGTAATAAGTCCCATTTCTCAAGGCCCTATCTTCTCTGGGACAAACGTTGTTACGGGTGGTAATGTAACCCAGGTTGGAGACAACCATATCGGCATGGCTTTCTGAATCTAGGCCTCTTAGTTCATCAGTAAAGTTGACTTACACTCAGTACACAATAATGAGAATTCAGAAAAGGACAGAAAGGAGGAAAGAAGGCGGTTTTTCAATTGGTTTCCATCCATCCCTTTTGAGAAAGACTACACCGGAATATTGAAAAGAAAATATATGGGGACGGCTGAATGGATCTTCGAGCGCGGTGAGTTCTAAACCTGGTATCACAGTGATAGATCGGGCTTGCTATGGTGTTGGGGTAATCGTAAGTCACATCGATTCAATGATATTCTTCATCTAATGCACAACTTCAGTTGGTGTCGGGAAGTCCGTTTTAGCGTAAGTTGTAACATTCCCTGCGTTGGGATATTGCTAACTCACTACAGAGCTGGGGTTCTTGGGCATCTGGAGCTTAATACATCATTTCGAAAAAATACTGGGCTTGCTTATTATTTCTTCCAATACAACTTCAAAGAAACTCAACGTCCAATCGCGATCGTTGCTTCAATAATCAAGCAGCTCTGCCGAAACCGAGAGCAATTACCCCAACATCTTCTGGATTTTTTTTCACAAGTTTGACCAGAACGCTGATAAACCCTTGGAAGACAGCTATAGAGCAGAGCTAAAGACACTCCTGGGAGCTCATCCTGCGGAGAAAGCTCCAGATACAGAGCCCTTCTTTGAAAAACTTAGTAATCATAACTCTCGTGGAAAAGGGCAGGGAATGTAAGTAATGAACAACTCTTCTTAGAAACAGCACTGACGTTTTGATTCCCATGTTCCTATGGGTTAATCTACAACTAATAGCTTTGTGCAGAGAGAGGCGTGAAAAAGACATTCAAGCAGCACTTGTTCGGTTGCCCAAAGGCCTAGAGCAGACATACGATCACAAGTTGCAGCATATTAGCGACCAAGAAACCCCTCTTCTAAAAGAGCTTGCGAAAAGAGTACTTCTTTGGGTTTTGTATGCATCAAGACCCCCCACGATAGCGGAACTGGTTGACGCGGTCTCCATAGAGCAGGACTGCGAGACCCTGGTGCTGACCCTAATTCTAAAGGTGGAAATTACGGGAATGCATTAGTTGCAGCTACGAGCAATGGTAACTTGAAAATTGTTGAAATGCTTCTAGAGGGGGGTGCTGATGTCAACGCCCGTGGGATTGTTAACAGCAGTGTTGAAATTGCTTTGAAGTCTGGTCGCAAGGAAATCCTGAAGCTACTGCTGGAGAATGGTGCAGTTTATAGCGGGGAGGAGTTACGCAAGTTCCTTGATGATTAGGAAGGTTGCAAGAGCGGTATGGTGAGATCTTGACTTGATTTCCTCCGCTATCAATTTTCAAATCCACTCCGAAATCGCTAAGTGAGTTCCAAAAACTTCCGAGCGAGTACTTTCTACGTTTCACAAGCTCCCTGCGTCTAGGATTCAGGAGAGTACCCAAGGTTGACCGAGTAGTCTTGAAAGCTACAATCTCAATCGGATATAGTGATCAAAGATAGCAAGGTATTTACAAACCACATCTTAAAAGAATGTTCGTTCACCGAACCGCAACCTAGATATTTCCTTCTGGTTCCCTTTCATCCATCACTAGCCCCTTCCAACTCCCTATCCACCCATAGGGTTCCCCGGCAAAGTAGTCATCCACCCATCCACATCCTCAACAACCGTCTTCTGAATCTTACACTGATTAGCAACCCCAATAGCCTGACTCTTCTGCTTCCCACACTCGGCACTAAAACACCCATTATCATCCATAGCCCTCTGAAGCGCATCCCCCTTCCATCCAAACACGTAATCGCCATGCTGTCCATACCCCGTCGGATCACCTGTACTAAGCACCAAAGGTTGCGACCCATCAGCCGGCCACTCCGCTTTATTGTTGAATTTCGTCGTATCCCAGACGATTTCCAACATCAATTGCGGGATCTTGACGGGGTGGGTGGAGGGACATTCGCTGGGCATGAGGAAATCGGCGGGGCCCTTTGTGGGGTATGCGACGTGATCTTGGTGGTTTGGGGTGTCGAGGTTTTTACCGTCCCAGCAGCTTGGGGAAGGGGTTGTTAGTATATTGCTCTCGGGAGAGGGGGGGGGGACATACGTAGGATAGAGGATGTTTGATCTTATGCCACCCAAACATGGTCCAGGGGGGAAACCCTCGGTATCGATCTTTGGGTCTGAACATGGGGCTCGATCGTCTCCTCCGAAGTTTGGGCCGGTGTAGCAACGGTAGCAGCTTTGCATTTTGTATTTCGGGGTGCGCTGTGGGAGGTCTCGGAGTTAGTATTGTTATTGGTAGAAGTATGTTTGACGAGGATGAGGAGGCAGAAAGGGTTGTTTGAGGAGGACACAAAGTCTCTACTCTCTTGAGGCAACCTGAAGAGGTTAAAGGAAGATTGGAAAGCACCTACTCGCATAGGGTCACCGACTAGCATGCGGAATCCCTGTGTGGGAAGAAGTCAGTATGATGAAGGGGTGATACGGGGGGAGGACTTACAGGTTTGAAAGCTGTGACTTGGTTCTTGCCCTGGGAAATGTAGTATACGACTATGCCACCGTTGATTTGTGTGGTGAACTTGTCGTTGAACAGCAACCTAGACCATGAATGAATTAGCTATCCAATCTAAAACAAAACCTTACCACTACAATCTTGAAGAATATCTCCCCCAAACATACCTATTTGGAACTTGAGGAACCCGCTTATAAGTCCCGTTCCTCGCCTTGAAATAAACATTCGCAGTCCAATAATTCGACAAGTCATCAGAAGGACCACAAGTCGTACAAGAAGCAAGACCAGAAACATCCGTCGAAGGGATCGAAGCATTAAAAGCGTTGCCACCAACAACCTGATGCATGTGAGGGGTCCCTATCAATCCAGGGTTCACAAGAGGATCGAGACGTTCAACGGTGATTTGTGAGCATCCGAATCTCAAATGGTTTAATCCTTTGGGAAGGTTAAGTCCTTGGCCGTTCACGACCGTCGCAAGGAGGAGTGTGAACCAAAGCATGGTGATAATGAAATGTTCAAAACAGCTCGTTGACGAGTGTAGACTCAATAACAAGTAAATCAACATATAAAAAGGAAGGAAAATAAAAAGAGATGCTTAGCCGTTATATCCTCAAGCCTCGAGTCATTCAAAAATAACGGGAGGATGACCCGATTCCATGGTCCCTAAAAGATATTACCCCCTACACAACTGCCGAGGCACTTCATCGCGAAATCAAATATAGGAACAATTTGGATATCTCCAAACATTAGGCGGGGTATGCTTGGCGTCCCATGTTTCCTGATACCCGGAACCTATCAGGGTAATCTTTCATCGACTTTTTCTACTCCCGGGAGATAGTTTGAAATTGTCATGGCAATTGCAGAAGAACAAAAGAGGAGGAGATCTGAGAATTAATATGGATCGAGATTGGATACTGTGCAACCTTCCATGAAGAGATCAAACGACAGCTTGAAATAACTCCAAGGAAGGCAAGGGTGAGAGAAAAGCCAAAGAAGCCGAAAGAACGAATAAGACAACATTATGAATTGGGGTGTTTATTGATGAGGAGCAGGCTGCTGAGGGTTGCAAGCTGAAGGATTGTAACACAAGGAGGTTCGCCACCGAAACTTCATTCCCAAACTCCAACTGTTCTCCCAAAGTGCAGTAAGACCACGCTTGATTTTATTGCTTTTGGAAGCCAAATCTTGGTAAAGTCGAGTTTGTATACTTTGTACTCCTATAAATTGGATCCCTTGCTTGTTGTAAATATACCGACTCAAATCGGGCACATGATCATTTTCATGAATGTCAGCAGAACACTAGCTTCTCATGAAAGACATGCTGGTTGAAACATCCTCATTTAAACAGTTGTTGTCGTGGGTTTAGATTTACTCTCTCCCGGGAAGCTATGTGGGCTCGCGGTGGGCGACGCCATGAAAACCCGCAACATGGAACAACTTAACGTAGAAAAATTGTAGGTAGATGGCAGATGTCCGAGCGTGTAAAGGCTTTACTTGGTTTGCGTTGAGTTATACTCGTTGGGGGCTGTCCTAGGTCGGCGCATTGCTATTCTTTGGTGAGAAAATTGCCATTTCTCGCAGTAAAACAAAATTTGCGGGATGGAAGGTAATATCGAACAACATGTAGGACAATGCCAAAAACCACCGAAAGTAAGACACCCCTATTATTCGAGCACCGCAGGAAGAAAGACGTGGAAGCTTGCCAATGTAAGAGACGTGAGTCTTGCTCCGGTCACACCCAGTTCTCGTAGAAAGTATCGTACGAGACAGACCAATAACCGTGTCTCTTAGTTTTTCAAAGAAGACCTTGCTGCAAATAAAGGATAAAATAACATCGGACTATCTTCCAAAAAAGAACAAATAACGAGCTAAAGGAACCTTTATTGGGATTTGCCTTTCTTGTCATGAAAGTCTGGTCCGTCAGATCCGTCAGATCCGTCAGATCAAACTTGAATTGACATCGAATCATCTAAATTCTATAGCCAAGGAGAACAAGGAGGTAAATGTATGCCCGACTACGGAATTCCGTACCAATACTACATTTGGAAGAGACCAAGAGGCTCTTCTTTCGGGGGCCGGAGGAATATATCACCCGATACCGAACTCTTCAACCACTGGCCGACTGGACTGTTACCGGTATTCTCGGGATGATAATCACGGCACCGCCCATTGGTATATTATCTCGTGCTCACGCCTGATACGCGTATATGGCATGGCTTTAACACACAAGATCCTTGAGTCTTCGCATCTTGGCAATTCTCACGTCTAAAGGCTTGGGTTTCTGACCGCATGAATACGCATCCAATGAGGCTCAACCGAAACCGAAAGCATTCCATCGAGAACCGCAAGGAGAGACACCATGATTGGCCGGAGACTGTGGCTGCTGGTCTCGTGGCATTTTGCTGTTGAGAGCGGGCTGACTGACGGACGAGGCTGTGGTCATTTATTTTTCTAGGCGCGAATGCGTGGATGCGAGAGATTTCGGATCCAAATTGGGAGGACTTGAAGCTCAAACAATTGGGCAAAAACAAGTCGTCGTCCTCTCTGTCCTGAGACGATTTAGAAGGCGATCTTCTCGATATTTGTAGGGGGTTGCTGTGAGCCGCAGTGTGAATGTTCATGCGACGAAGGGCAGGTGAAGAACGGCATCCCTTTTGGTACGGAGCCGCCAGGGGCAGTGAGCGAGGCGGATATTCGGCACACAGCGGGAGCGCTTTCGAGGGTGGGCCCATTGCGCTATTTAGATGGATCTGATAGGCTGGAATGTGGAGACACTCAATTCTCAGACAACTTCGTCATCGCCATTGAAAAGCCCATGCACTTGCAGATCAATCCGAACTCCCTTCCGCGTGAGGAAAACAGACACAAGATTGAAGGGGGATGGAGACTTCCGTCCTTCGATACGGTCCGTTTTTCAGAAGAAGAATGCAATTCGACATCACCGTATAATGTATATCGTACAATCGTACAATCGTACAATCGTATTTTCGTTGCGGAGGGTTTCTGGTGGGACGGACATCTTTCTTTGAAACTGGATAGAGTAGCTATTCCCAGAATCATGGGGATGACCGGTTCCACCTCTTCATATTTTAAGATTGACTCTGTTTGAACACCGCACGTCTTGTCCATGTTCCACTTTTCTCCTTCCCCACAGGTTGTGGTCGTCGTGGTCGTCGTACGCATTCTCGCTTCCGCCAAACGGCCAATAAAGACGGAGAAGGCGACGTCCTGGCTCCATCGTGGCTCCATCGCCAGATTTCAGAAGCCACTGTCATTGGCATGATGGCAAACTGCGGGGCTCCATAAAAGAGCATTCAGCGGCATCATCGTCTTGGCCTTCCGCTAAGAACAGAATCCACGTCGTTGATCACCTTGAAAATGCTGCTTCTGCTGCTTCTGCTGCTTGCTTGGTGTTTTGCCGTTTGCCGGCCCTCCCTGCCACCTGGACTGGGCCAAGCAAAGCTCAACTCCACCTCCAACTCCTGACATTAAGTATGCGAAGGTCCCCCCACTGGTCTCGTGCCTTGCTCTCTGCTCTTTTCCTTCATCCATTCAACTGTCTGTCTTTAAAATCCCTCTCCTCTCTCTCTCTTTTCCAGCCTTTTCCAGCCTTTTCTTGCGTGGGTCTAGGTTCTGGTATTGTGGTCATCGCCCCTTCCATCTTTGTTGACGGAAACCGAACGACCAATAAGAAAATATCATTGCGTCAGCGCCCCATCGACCTTCAGAAAAGCGATACTTTTGCCAGGGAATCGTTCATTCGACTTCACTCAACTATCGCCAACATCTATTAACTCGCTTCACGAAATTCTTTTCCTTTGCCGGGTTATCCGAGATATCTGTATAGGCTGGAAGGGAAGGAACGAAAAGAGAGGAACCTCGAACGAGCAATCGTACCGCCAAAATGGCTTCCAACATGACAGTAACGTACGAGGAACCGGATTGGAACAGTGCTCCGGCATGGAAGCTACCCGGGTGGGCAGAGCCAATAGTGAGGATATCGAGCCAACCATTTCGACCATGTACTAACAGTTTTGCAAGATGGTTGCCAGTATACTCGTTGGATCGATGATACTCACCAGGCGTCGGGGCTACCGGATTTTTGAAAAGAAGAAAGGATATTCCCTAGTGGACGACGAGTCCGACTACGATTCCGCGAGATCATCCGACGACTTAATCGCAAGAGAACATATGATTGGGGGCGACAGTGAGAGCATAGATTCCATGTCAACGGCGAAGTATCCAGCAAAAAAGAGAAGAGTTTGTGGAGCTTCGATATATACACCAAACACCTCGAGATTCGCGGATCACTACCACAGCCGGATAATGCAGCGATTCCCTTTTTTGATGGAAATGTTTTATTGGATTGTGACTTACGCCTTCTATCGATGCACCAGCGTATTCTCTCAGGCTCTATTTTCGAAGACGGGAATTTGGGACATTGCACAAGAACATGGGTTGGCAGTGTTGGAATTTGAGCAGTTTTCTTGGTTGAGCTTTCTCTGGCCGGTACACGAAAGGGACGTACAACAGTGGTTTATGCATGGTCACCAAACATTCTTGACCGTACTGAACCGCTCGTATGCTCTGATCCATATCCCAGGAACAGTCGGGTAAGCCAAAATTTGATGAAGTGGAATGATTTTCGCTAACACTTGATAGCTTCATCGCATGGTACTACTATGCCGCTCCATCCTTCAACACCTTCGCCCGTGTGCGACGAACGATGACCCTCACGAACCTCTTCGCTTTCATCATCTTCATCTTCTACCCATGTATGCCTCCACGACTTCTACCACAAGAATATGGTTTCCTCGATAGCGTGGGCCACAACAATGCTCAGAGCGTTTGGATGAGTGGGAAATACGTCAACTCTCTAGCAGCCATGCCATCTATGCACTTTGGATATTCCTTCTGCATAGGCACTACCTTGCTGTACCACTCTGGAATTTTCCGCAAAATGCTAGAACCCGGAGAGCAACGCAAATCCAAGCCATGGGCCATTTTCTATGTTTTGCTTGCTATTGGATACCCCTCGTGGATTCTCATCACCATTGTCGCGACTGCGAACCACTACTATCTCGATGCATGTGCGGCGTTCTTCGTCGCCATTGCTGCTTTTCTTTGTAACAAGGTGTTTTTCGCTATGATTCCTTTGGAGGATCTTTTGCTTTGGTGTTTGAGGTTGGAAAAGCCGATTCCCACAACGGGCGACAGAATCCGAAAGGGTCGTTCCCCATAGGTTGCTTGATTATATACATAGCATGGGACTGGGCGTTCAAAGTTGCATAGAAGCCGAATTGGCACTTGGTCCTTTTTTGATACCATAGCGACTTATACATATATGGAATTGGCGTTTTTTTTATTTAGGCTGTGGTGTTGGAGAATGGTCTCCGCCGGGAGTTGACCTCTTCTGAAGTAGGTCCTAACATTCAGAAATTAATCAATATATACATACATTTTATAAAGAACTGTCAGCAAGACGTTGAAACTTTCCTTTTCCAGATGTGGATCCTGTATGGCTTCGCCGCTCGTAGCTCGTTCCTTTCCTTTAGTTCAGGTCCTCACGGCGACCAACACCAACATGTGAAGCGGTTCCTGAGGTGACAGGGTTCTGGTACCTGAAAATCAACAGGAAAAGCAGCACTCGAAACTCTGATTTTAGGAGAGCGGAGAGCAACATCAACCATCCTCAATTATATATCTTTGGGGAAGTTGTGAGCATGATATCCGTACTACACAGCTATATACCAATTTTTCATTTGTTATTTCTCTATAATTTTGCTGTGTTTCTGGGATTGCCGTTTTCCACACCCACAGAGCTCACACAGGAATCTTGCGCGGCAAGAATACCCAAGCTCTCTCTCTACTCGAGTATCCCCAACCTCCTCTTTCCTCAGCTTCCTCAATCTTCCCCGGCCTCTCTCTTTTCTTCAATTTTCTCTCACTTCCTATCGACTGGTCGGATACCCTCACTCGTCATTTCAGACACTCATTTACTTGTTCGCGACAACATTTCCGTCCCTCACTAGACTCCAGACTTCACAATCGTTCGACCTTCTGTCGCATTCTCACGCAAGAACCCAATTCCCTCTACCAACAAATCATAAACAATGGCGGACGCTGGTGAAGTTCTCCTGGAAGTGGCAGAGGATGTCACAATGGGAGGGGAGGAGGTAGTTGTCGAGATTGAAGCTCCAGCTGCGACTGAGGAGGCTGGCGAGGGGTCTGCTCCCGAAGAGACTGTGGAGACCATTGAGAATGCTCCTGCGCGAGTGACATACATTGACTACTTGAGAAGTCCAGTGGTCAGCTTGTTGGTAGGACAAGGCGACGAGCAAGCGCTTCTGACGGCGCATCAAGCTCTTCTCGTCACTTCGCCTTGGTTCGCAGAATCATGCTCCAAGTTTGCCGGCGATATTTCCGTAAGCGCAATCAATTGAACCACCAGAGTGACCGCAGACTAATTCCAGACATAGGAACGACGAATTGACCTTCTCGACGAAGATCTCGATGCCGTCGGATGTTTCCTCGAATTCTTGTACACGGGCGATTACTTCCCCCGCAAGATTGTAGGAACCCGCGAACTCGAGCGCGACCCAGCAGCCCCAGAAGTCGACGAGACCGGTGACCAACTCTTAAAGCACGCCCGTGTCTACACCCTCGCCGATAGCCTCAGTCTCCCAGCCCTCAAATCTCTCGCCTCGAGCAAAATCCACGCCGTCGATTCGACTGCCAAGGGAGAGATCGCATACGCAAGATACGTGTATGCGCACACCCAGAAGGACGATACTTCTATTCGCGCACCTGTGGCGAATTTCTGGGCTACCAGATCACACACTTTGCGCGCGGAGGCTGAGGATGAGTTCCGTACGATGTGTCTTGAGTTCCCGCAATTCGGATACGATGTTCTTAGTAGGTTCCTCTACTTCTGTATTTCTTTTATATTATATATACTAATTATCTCAGCCCGTGTCTTGGACGAGAAGCTCAAGAGAGAGAAGAACGAGAAGATGCACCCCACACCCGGCAGCTCCCGCAAACGTCCTCGTGCCTCTGTCATCTAAACGACAATACTATAAGAGAACCATACTGTATGGATCATGAAAAAGCACGGGTCCTCTTCCCCTTTCTCTGTTATTTTATTTTGTTGTCACAATTTTCCATATTGTACCTTGCTATTATTAGCTTTTACAAAAAACAACATCAACCCTTCATTGTATCCTCTCTGTACTGTAATAAACGACTACTTCGATGGATTTGGCTATATAAACTTTCGGGCGGGGTGGAGGAAAAATCTTAATACGGGTTCAATAGGGAATTGAGATGGGGGGTGTCGTCTCCCATTTGGTGTCGAGGGCAGGGGGGGGGGGGGGGGGGGGGTGTATGGGGGGAAGGAAGGAAGGAATAATGGGCTTCTTCTTTTTGCTATCTGAGTGTGATTTTGGTAAGTGAAGATGGTTTTTCCCTGGCTATATATTTGTAAATGTACTAACAAAGGAGGAAATAAAATGCACAGAGAAAAAAGTTTATAAGATTTGAGTGTTAAGTTCTTGGTACCTCGTTGTCTACTGTGACACCCGTCTGTTTTGTGTACCATCGTCACTGACGTCTTGGATCATTTGTCCCTTTACGCTTGCCCCAACCTTCTGGGAGAAGCATGGTAACAGGAACTTTCAATTGTTCTGGCCTTTGGGGTTGATTGAGTTGGTCTGGGTAGACCATTAGAAAGGGAAGGTGCTCGACTATTCGTGGCGAGATGATGATGGGAGAAGCATGCAAGGGGAATCATGTGTTCTTTTAAGCTACCTGAAATGTAAGACTTCATGGGTACAAGAGAAGGGTGTTACGTTCCTCAAGTACTCACTCTTGTTTAGACTACTTCGAGTATGCAAGATATATGAACTTTCTTCCCTGTAGACGCCTCTTCCCCCAATGATGACTTCAAAATGACACATTATATGAACTATCATTCGATAGGAGCTGGGGCATCTAAGAGGATCAGCATCTCCTTTCTCTACCTTCCCCAGTTCGTTTCGCACAATGGATCTGAAAAACTCTCGCATGGTTCCTAGGTTGAAGGCCTGGCTCCTACGACGAGCATGTTGGTTTTTTGCATATTTTCAATTTCATGATTTCGTTATATAGCTATCTATTCAATTCTATCCATCGGTAGGATGAAGAGATGATAGCTAGTTCAATAATTTGGATGATTAAGAAAAGAGTTCGTACGCCCATATGCCCTAATTTCAGAAAGCCTTCCCTTCCCTTTCCTTTCCATGTCCTGTCATTCCAAGCCCATCCCGTCCCATTCTTTCAGTGCTGACCCCCATTTGCAAAATAAGACATTAGCGTAGGAAAGCTTGTGTGATCGTAAGTGAGTTTTTCCTCCATCCACCCATCCTTTCCGGCCTCCATCCCTCCACGTAGGCGAGGTGAGGAAGCAGGCGAATGCAAGTCGTCGATATAAACCTCGTTCATGCGCGTTGACTCGTCCTCAATCACCATCATTCCTTTTATCGTCCATTTGTTTCGTATGTTTTTTTTTGTTTGTTTCGTTTCGTTTCGTTCTTGGAAATTATATCGACTCCCTCCATCTATCACGCACCCCTCACTCCTTCACCAAATTTCCAAATTATGACCCAGCAACAGGATAATGATCATAAACAGCTCGTTGCTGCTGCTGCTGATGCAACTGATCATTAATCATCCTCTGCTCACTCCCCGCACTCTGAGGACTCCTCTGCTCCTGCCCATAACCCCTCTCATGCTCATACCCCCTCGGCTCCTGCCCATACCCCCTCGGTTCCTGCTCATAAGACCTCGGAGGCTCCTGTTTATACTCATGCTCATATGGTGGACGAGAATCGTGTTTGTATCCATCTTGAGGACTCATACCTACACTTTCTCTCCGCATGTTTTCCATTTGTTGGGGAGGAGGTCCTTGTTGCTGTTGTTGTTGTTGGGCCATGCCGACGCTTTCTCGACGGAGGGAGTTTGGTGCGTAGACGCCTGAGGTGCGGGTGGTTACCCCGCCTGGGGCTTGGTTGGAGGGGTGGTAGAGGAGGGCGCCGATGTTGTGGACGAAGAGGGGGTAGAGCATTTCGGTGATTTTCTCTTTGTTGGCGAATTCGAGGGCTTTTTCGAAGGGGATCCAGACGCCTTTTAGGTGCATTGGTCCTGCAACGAATTTTTAGCATGTGGATTTTATGGGTGGGAAATATTTCGAGAGGAGAGAATGGGGATAAAAGTAGGTGAGGGAGAGTGGCGTGCCTATTTTTACGACATGCTTCTGTTTTTCCGCTTTTAAAATTCCATCACGACGACCGCGGGTCATGCCTGCTACGTTGAGCAGTTTGGTGCCATTTATCATATGGTTGTCTATGAGAATGAAGTCAATAATGGTTTCGGCGAGGTGAGGGAGGGTGTGGGGTATAGGTACGGCCCGTACGGGAGGGTCGGAAGCGGGAACGAGGGGCACAGGTGAAGGAGGGGGAGACGAACCTTCTCGACGAGCTACACATGTTCCCTTTACATCAACTTGGAAGCACAGAGTGCCTTCATCTTCCCACAGGGTGGCAGTTACTCTGGGTTTCGATCCTGGTGGTGCGATTTGGCCAGATGTGTCCGCTGGCATTTCTTGTTGCTGAGGGGGAGGGTAGCCTTGTTGGTTCAATGGGGGTAAGGCACTCGACATTGATGGAAGAGGGAGTCCCTGTGATCCTGGAGGTGGAGGATAGTGATGGTGAGGATTGTGGCCGTCTTGATGCTGTTGACTCTGTGGATACTTCAATTGAATGTCGTAAGAGTATTGGGGGTATTGATTTGATGCTTGAGGTGATTGTGGTCCCTCGTTATTTGAAGGTGGCGGATAGGGCTGCAAGCCACCAGCTTGACCCTGGTGCATTGGGGGTGATTGCGGCGCCGACATTTGCTGTGGGTGGTACATGGTTGAGAGGTGCGGTGTGGAGGCGGAGGAGACGGAGGAGACGGATGGAGAGGAAGAAGAAGAATGGAATTGGGATTGGTGAAGTTGATGATTGTTCACGTTGTGAGGGGCTGGTAAGGTTATAAATGGTGGCTCCTTCTCGACCATATCTTTTCCACTCTGGAGAGATTGAACGTCAGACATGAAAGTGGACTGGTGGGGTGACGGCACAGCGTTTCAGGGCTTACTCTGGCTGAATTGAAACCCAAAATGGCTGCTGTTGGACGGTTTTTAGGCTGGTTGAAGGCCCTGAAACTGAGGAATCCTCAGCAATTGTTGGACGAGAGCCAAAGTTGAGGGGTGGAAGTTGGGAGGAGGAGGGGAGGGAGATGAGAGTGTTGAAGAAGCGGAGGAAAAGGGAGGAGAGATGGAAAGAGGAAGGAGGCAGCCTCATCGAGAGAAGCCGGAGAGAGCACGAGCAAGCACAGCACAGCACCACTACTCTATTACCCCCATCCACCATACCACCATCACCGCAGACAAGGTTACAATTCACGCTGCGGCCTAGAGCGTTGTGAGTGCCGAAGAGCGGGCAGACCAGACATGACATGGGATGCGGGATAGAGAACACTGACAGGGCCGTTTAGCGATCCATCGAAAAGCACGCAGCCAACGGCCAACCTTTGATCAGATTCTCAGGATGCAGGCCCCGTGGGACAACGAACTGGCTTTGCTGGCATTACTCTGCTAGCCAGCAGCGTTCATACATGGCACACTCGAATTGCGAGATTTCAATCTATGCACATGGCGGCAATAGCTTCAAATCGGAGCGGCTACTGTGTCTTGCGCTTGCGGGATGTTGTTTTGATGGCGCTTCAAGAGACTTCTCTTGTCGGTTCATCCAATGGCAGAAAGATAACAGCCTCAAGGCGCGCGGGAGCAGATGGGAAGTGCAGATTGGGGTACAGTACAGCACAGTACAGTACAGTACAGGACAGGGCAGGACAGGACAGTAGATTGCAGCAGAAGCGACAGGGGCAGCATACAGTAGCATCGCATCCAAAGCAGGTAGAAAACGGACGGTTATTACAGCACCAATTGCATCGTGGTGCCGGGCCGGTCTGGGGCTCAACTCGACCTTTCGCGAGCTCATACTCGAGACGAGACGGGACCAATTGACCATACAAACTTCCTGATGCACAACATCAAGAAACAGTCAGCTTATGGGGGATCTTCCAGGTTGATGAGGGGTACGACCGTTTTTATGTAAACAACCTTAACCCCCTTTTTAAGTCATAGCACAAGCTAAGGTTAAAAAGGGAGCTTGTCCAGGGATGTCACCTCATTGGTCCGAGCGAAGCGAACCCCACCGAGCACTTCACTGAAAGTCCACACTAAAGAACCCCGCCATCGTGTACTTACTTGACTGTACGAGTACTCGGTCGTGCTTCGTGTGTGCTGTACTCCTACTCCTACTCTCGGAACAGGAACCCTCAACCCGACCACCCTCACCCCCATAATCCTACGAACGCTACCTGTATTACCTCGGTTCTCGAATTTTAGGGCTTGGGGACTGTCGCAAAATTATGCGCGAGACTCGATAACACCATCTTCACCAATTCCAGACCCTCCCGCCATGGCCAACCCAACGGCCACCCTCTCCTCCCTCCTCAAATGTGCGACTATCGAAGATGACGAACAGGTTCTCAAGGCCGCAAACGCTGAACTGAAAACCTCCAACAAGAACCTCGACGCCCTGCATGTACGAGTTGTCGCTCTTCTCAAACTCGACAGGTGGGATGACGCCCTACGGGCCCTCGATGACGGCGGAGATAAATTGGCAGTGCGTTGCAAGCTAGAGAAGGCGTATGCGCTTTACAAATCCGGTAAACTTGATGAAGCAGAGGAACTAGCAAAGAATGGTGGGAGCAGAGGCTTAACGCATGTTGCGGCGCAGATTGCCTACCGAGCAGAGAAATTCGAGGATGCCGCAAAGATATACAAACACTTGAGTGGGGAGGAGGCACCGATTGATGGAGAAGATACCGATTTGAGGATCAATAGCGCAGCAACAGATGCACAGCTGGAGTGGCAAGGAAATGGCGACAAGGTCGAGCAGAGTCGGAAGAAGCCCGGCCGGGAAGACCTCGAAGCATTTGAGACTACGTATAATGCAGCATGTGGGTGCATTGCCAGAGGGGATTTGGCTACTGGAAGTATGCTGTTAAAACGTGCCCGGGACCTGTGCGAAGCTCACGACGAGCTGAGTGATGATGAGAAGAGGGCGGAAGTTTTACCAATTATGGTTCAACAGGCGTATGTTTTCACAAAGATGGGCAAGCTAGATGAGGCAGAGGCTTTAGAAAAGATGATAAATATTGCTGAGTATGTATATAGGAAGGAGCTAGTTGACAATCTGCTTACTTTTCCAGTGTCCCAGAAGCACCTACCAGAATCATTGCCCAAAATAACTCCTTGGCCGCCTCTACGAAACACAACAATCCATATCTGACAGAGCGCATCTTCAGTTCCGCACCAAAATTAACTCACGGGGAGCAGCATTTCAAGCACCAATCAAACATACTGGTCCGAAATCGATATGCAATTGATCTCCAATCATTAAAGTACTCTGGTGTGGCATACACTTCAGCGTCTATCATCTCCAAGTCACATTCACCAAACACCTCTCCTTTTATCTGCAACTTCGGCGTTCTCGGTGCAGCAGCTGCAGCAAAGTGCGAAACCGGAAAGGCTGGCTTGAAGCAGATTCTACCACTTCTAGAAAAGCGACCAAATGATGTTGGCCTGCTTCTAGTCATCATTCAACTTTACGTTTTGACAAACAACCCGGGGCCAGCTACTCAACTACTCGAAGCCTTTTTTAAGAGACTTGAAGAATCCAAGTCAGCGACGGATCATGATGCACGATTTGCACCAGGATTAATAGCTGTTGCAGTGTCACTTTATCGATTAGCAGGTCGCAAAGGACCCATAAAGACAGAGCTGGGGAAGGCAGCTTCTTACTGGAGGAAAAAATCGAAATCTTCCCCAACACTTCTTCGAGCTGCAGGAACATCATTCCTGGAATCTTCAGACCCCCAAGAGTTGAAGGTGGCAGGAGATATGTTTTCTCTACTCCGAACAAATGAGCCAAATGACCGCACAGCTATTGCTGGTTACGTTGCCTCGTATGCAACAACAGATTTCTCCAAGGTATCTGAGGAACTTGAGAAGCTTTCTCCTGTTTCCAAACTTATTGCTGGTGTGGATGCCGCTGCTCTTGAGGAGGCGGGAATTCCATCGTTACCTGTTCCAACTCAAGTAGCAAGCAAGAAACGCCCAGTCGATTCGTCTGAGAAGGAAAAGGAAAAGCCTGCTAAAGTTCGAAAAATTCGAAAGAGTCACATGCCCAAGGATTTCGAAGAGGGCAAGAAGATGGATCCTGAAAGATGGCTACCTTTGAAAGACAGGAGTTCCTATAGGCCCAAGGGGAAGAAGGGGAAGAAGAAGGCAAATGATTTGACGCAAGGAGGTGTAGTGAAAGAAGAGGGTGAGCGTTTGGAATTGGCTGGTGGAGCTGGTACTGTGAAGGTTGAGAAGTCAGTCGGCGGGAAGGGGAAAAACAAGAAAAAGGGGAAGAAATAGAGGTTGATAGAGGATATATCAACTTAAGATAGCTTTGCTGCATAGCTGTAGGGTATCTCAAATGTTCAATTTGAGGAATGATCTGAAACCCATTTCCTTAATTTTTGATTCATTCTTGCTAACAAGTATAAACAAGCGAGGGAGACTTGCCGACTGCTAAATTCGTTAGAGTTAAATCGATTTCACTCCCCTGGCGATGCGTTTTCGGACGACACAAGAAGTCAATGGGATGGGGGTTTATACTCAGACCGGGTCGTGCCTTCCTTCTTCAATCGCTAAGGTTTGCGTCATAGCGGGGGCGAGGTTATGAAGGAGCTACGCCGAGTCCTGTCTTTTATCGACCCATAGCGAGCGGGAGGTTTGAGGTTTTTTCGGAGAAGGAACGACCTCTTCCTCCTCGAACGCCCTGGGTCTGGACCTCGTGAACGATTCCACCAAATCTCAACCCCAAAATCAGTCTTTAACTCGTCGCATTCTGGAGAGTTGAAGACCATTTCGATTGTATTGCACTTCTAGTGCTCTCTATTTATAAATAGGGGTTACTCCGTGAACACCTGTTGAGTCAAAATTGTAATGGAGTTCTGCACGATTTACTTGATGAAATTGTTTGAAAGAGTTAGGATGACTGGATTTCGTGATTTAAGTTACTGAGAATGGTTTGAATAATCGGAGAGCAGTGACTTGTTGCTTTATGGATGAGTCCAGGCTGAAGTGCACGCAAGGGGGGAGGCTGTCGGGGGGTTGTCGAGGATCGGGCTTTGAGGTAGTCTCGTGGAGATGAAGAGAAGGAGCGACTCGTTGAGTACTCTAGCTGTACGGGTATCCTGACGATGTCCTTTAAGGTTGAGGACCACTCGTGCCTTCCTTTTTGCTTCTCTCCATAGTGGGGCGATGTCGGTTGAAGTCGAGGTAAGAAGGAAAGAGTGATCTCGTCGAGTCTCTCCTGTGCAGGTTGTGTCGCGTTGCGGGTCCATGTTAAGTTTGAGGTCAAGTGTGAGGGAAAGAACGACCCTTACCCAAGTTCAATTCATCGTCTACCAGGTCTCACAGAGGCCATAACTTCTTGTCGCGACTGCCATTTGGGCGGAACGGGAAGGCTTTTAGCCTCGACACCTGGCGGGACTCGACAGCTCGCTACTTTCTGGAGAGGGGACTCTCTCTTGAGTCTTGTCTCTTGCGAAAGTAATCTCCGGCGATAACATCCCATTGTGAAGACATCTCATAAACATTGTTTACATTTTTCAATCGCTTCCACGGCGAAATTTTTATCAAAACCGAGCCAACAAACCCCATTCGTGTTGAGAAATTGGACAGTCGAGGTGTTATATTGTTACAATGACCAAGCCAAGTGGTTCCCCTTCCCGCGAGAAGAAGAATCAGAGGCTGATATCGGTATTTATGGAGAGCATAACCGGGGACGTGCCAATCCTACGATGCCGCTGAAATCAGGACTTTGTATTTCGGACGGGGGGGTTAAGAGGTTTAGGTGGATTACTATTGAAATTAATAAGAGGGACCAGTATAAGTATGGGATGCACATTCTGAGCCATTGGACGGGGTATGGAATTATTGAAGTGCTGGAAAATTATGTTCGTGTTTTATTTCTCTCTCCAGTTTTGGCCATCTTGTATTAGGATTTGAAGAAAACTGATGAATATTGTGTGTGTAGCTTGCCAGTTTCAATGAGAGCCTCTTTAAAAAAGAGGTCACTCCATTGAAGAAATGGGAATGGATGGAAGGATTAGTAACATGGCTAAAAGTAGGTGAGGGGGTCAACTTCGTCCAGGCCTTGTTCAGTAATACTCCCACTTTCCCCTAAACCCTTCCACCTCAACACTCTCCTATCAAGTCGCATAGGCTCACAGAATCCAGAGTGCAGTGCAAGGGACAAAACCAAAGACATATTCAGCATATCCATACCCATGTATATCATCTCCCTTGAACTACTTTCAGAACACAACCTCATTGATGCTCCTCACTCACCCGCATTCAACATCCCGACGATCACGATCCTTCTTGTTGAGTTCCTACAGTATAAAGCTGCCGATTTTCATATCAAAAATGTGCACGAGATCATCAGATCAGCGGATAAACATGGGGTGCATTTGAAGAAGATTGACGGGATAATGGTTTCGGAGGAAGACATTGAACAGTTGAAGTCTGAGGTTGGTGGGTGGGCAGAGTTTGATTGGAACAAAATTTGGAAGAAGTTTAGTACTCAGCAGGGACATAAAGGGGGGCAGGAGTATGACATCACGTTGATAAGCCGAGAGAAGGCGAAGAAGTATAGAACATCGTATTGATAGGAAAGGCGGAGATGAGGGGGTATGGATAAGGGTTAAGATAAATTTTGTGTTTCAAAGCATCTCCCTGAAAAAGATTACAGCGTTCGTACGCTGGTTGAAGGTGTACCTGTATTTTTCCTAGCGCTTTGATGTATTACACGCAAATTATTCCTCTGAATCCTCGTTGGCAGCAAAGATTTCCTCAATCTTCTCTCTGCCTTCGGCTAGTGCTAGTAGTACGGACTTTGCTGCTGGATCCTCATCATTCTCCTAGATAAAACACGTTAGATAGGTATTTATATATTAAGTTGGAATTTACTTTACCTTTTCATCGTCATCTTGGCCTTCCCCTTCGTTCTCATCGTCCTCTCCCTCGTCCTCTCCTCGTTCTTCTTCCTCGGGTTCCTCGTCATCTTCTCCTCCTTTTATTTCTTCATCCAGGTCTTCTCTCGATTCATTAAAGACCTGTGAAGTTTCGAGTGCTTTGAGGATTGAAGCGGCCATGACTGTTGGATGATGATGATAAAGTAAATGTCGATTTTCGGGTTGAGGAAGGATATTCTGATTTTGAAAAACTGAGGGAATTGAATTTGAACGAATTCTTTGGTATTTTGTGAGATAATAAGAGGGGCTTCAGTGGAGGAGTAACATGAGTTGAATTTGAGAAGCAAGCAAGAAGTCGGTCTACTATTTATCAGTTTCCTGTTTGTAGGCCAGAAACAGAAAAATAATCACGATATAAACTTATACGAAACTCACATGCCAAGTGAAATACTTACGTGGGATTGGCAGGAGGGAGTGCCCTGTGAGGTGAAATGATACCCGATCACAGGATATCGATTGCCGACGCTGACTGTTCAGTATGGCAATTCAAATCAACAGAAACCTTGGTGGAGGGAATTATTGGAGCAATACTTGGTTTTTTTCCCGTCTTGGGATTTTGTTGTTAGTTCTTGCTTACTTCGGCGACTTGACAAGGAGAACCTGGTGGATAGCACGGATTCATTGTAGTTCCGACGCAGAGAAGTAGATTAAAAGAAGAAACATAGAGATCACTCAATCTTAAACGGTTCAGAAAACTTCTCTAGAGTAGAGTAATTTATCTATCTTTTCACGAGGTAACATGGGCCAGCCGGAACCTTTTGAATGCTTCTATGTCAGGGGACGGATTGTTGCTCTCCCGCGCCTTTCTATCTTATCATTTGAAATAGCTTGGCACAATTAAAGGATATTTTCCGTGCTCGTTTAGAAAAATTAAAAACTCAATTTCTTGCTCCTCCTCAACCTTCTAGAAAAATAGCTATGACTCTCCGAAAATATTTCTGACGAGAAGAAAGAAAGATGCTGGCTATCAGTGGCTAACTCCCTCATGCAAGAAAACAGTGCCTCAAAATGATACAGTACCAAAGTGCAGCCAGTAAACCGGTACCGTTCTTTCAAGTCTGAAACTCTAAGCGAGTTTGAGCTTCTTTGAATAATTAGGACTCAATTCTCCATTCATAAACACCTTTATTAGAATTTATTCATGACTACTTCTATATATTACACCCTTAATTCCTCCATACTCTCCCTCTCTTAACCATCTCATTAATTTCCAACTCACAAACCAAGCACATGGTCACTTCTCGAAATGACTTGAGCATCTCAAGAATATCACAAGCCAAAGACCTCGTCTCCAAATGGAAAACAGAGACAAATCCCACATCATACCGCATATCTTTGAGGCGCTAAAGATCCTCTCACTCGGCATCGTGGTATTTATATGTATCAACATATTCGCCTTGTTCATTTCGTTTCTCTTACAACTCACACAACTCACACAACGTGATTCCCTTGGACCAGTACTACATCCACAGCGGGCAGCGGTACCAACAGCAGACCGTAGAGAAAGGATACCTGATCCAGAAGAAGGGTTAGGAGGTGATGAAGCGATTGGGGTATCGAATGAGGATATCCCACTTTCTCCTTATCCGAAAACCAAAATGAAGGTAGTGGGATGGGACATTGGTGGAACGGAGAGGATAAAGAAGTAGTGAGATAATTTGGGGTTTGCATGGGTTTGCTGTGGGTTTGCTGTGGAATGGGTTTGAAGAATTGGACATGGTTGTTTTCCCAGACTCGGTGGGAGAACGAAAGGAAACTATAAAGGGGATTCACCTTTTTAGGACTATCTCTGGTTTCTCCTTAATATAATGAAGCGTTTGCATGCACTAATTATTGAGTGTAGAGTTGAGAGTGAATGTCTGTTTGCTCATCTGATAAACATGGTAGGAACCTATTTGTACATGTGAATAGGTTCTCGTCATAACCTGATGACTCATTGTATTCATTACACTCATCTATAAAGCCCAAAAACACACACCTAAACACACACACAATCACAAATCGACCACCACATAAATCCAACCTCTTTCCTAACACACCACATATACCAAAACACAAACAGCATCATTCACAAACCAAGCACCAATATGTTTCTCAAACCCCTTCTTGAGCGCATTTAGAAACTTCTTGGAAATGCCTTTCTCCCCAGATTGGCACAACATCTCCATCGTCCTCGTCAAAATCGGTTACTGGTACGCCTGTTAAATCGTCTATATCTTCAAATTCATCGTCAATACCACCGCTTTTATCTGCTCCATAATTTTGCTACCTTGTTATTCCGATGAATATATAGATGATTTGCTTGATGAGATTCCCCCCGACAGCGGACCTGGAAAACAACGAGATCCAGAGGCAAACTCTTCTTCAAGAAAGGCGTCTCAGGAGACAATTCCACCACCACCATATTCGTCTTCCAGTGCGAACGGAGCTTCGAGCCTAAATGCAACTGAGTAAGAAGGGGAAATCTGGAGTTTGGTCCTGACTTTTAGGGGAAACTGTCTTAGCAAATTGCGGTAGTCAAGGAGCTTCGGTGGGGTAGCACATTCGTGGTTACGGAATGGATGGATAGGAATAACTTCAAGCTCGTGTAGAGCCAGGTCTGAGTTAAGGGATATGGGGGATCATCGACGAACAAAAGATTTTTCCATAGTATTGATAGCAATTGGAGTTGTTTCTTACAAATATGCCTCTCAAAGTAGTACCTGACTTTGAGAAATCTTAGGATTTTATTTATTTGAACTAATTGACGTAAACGTTTTCGAATAAAGTAACCCAACAGTTGAAACTATTAGACTCACTTCATCATTGTCTAAAGTAGCAACATAACGGGTCAACTTTATAATTGGCAAATAAGGCATATCAACTCGGGAATTATGATTCGATAGTGAGGTTTCTGTGCTTGAATCAACCCAATAAGTTTACCGTTACTGGTAGAGCTGAATGACCTGCAGCCAGTATGATTTATTATTCACCCGGAATTTTCAACCACAAGTTTACTTATTTAATTTCGTACATCAAGCATAACTCCTTCCAACAGTCCAACTCCTAAGGCTTGTCTTACTAAACCTCTCAAAATCTCAACCCGTTCGGAACATAGCTTTAGACAAGAGCTATCAACTACCCAATCAGAATATTAAAATGCTTCCTAACCCTTTCCAGCTCATTTGGATTGTCATCCGCGATATCGGCTACTACATCTACATGGGCCCTCTTTTGGCTCTTCTATTGACTTTTCTGGACGATAGCCTGGCTTGTAATTATCGACATTGCCTTCATCATTATTGCTCTTCAATTTGGAATTATAGTGGTATGTGTACAATTGTGGAAGGAGTCAAGGGGAAGCCCAGAGGAATTCCAACCTCTCATTACCCAAACCCGAACACAAGCTCCGTCGCGAAGACCCAGGGATCTGGAGGAAGGACGACCTGCTGCCGAGACACAACCTCAACCTAAATCGCAAGGACCAAGAGAACATAAAGAAGCACAAGCTCTGCTTGCTAAGGCAAAACCCTAACCTCCACAACCAAATCAAAGTGATCCCGAGGAAGGAAGAGCCCTCACTGCTGAGACGTGAGCCGAATCTCAACCACCAACACCCCCACCGGCTTATTCTGAGTTCGCCAAAGGAGGGGGACCGGATTTTAGATAAGGAAGCTTCGAATACATTATTATAACACTCCACGGTATTATTCCTCGGAGGGAAAATAATGGATATGTCAAGCGAGCCGAATGTTTCGAACACCAAATTCAAGAAGGAATCCTAAGGCCAAGAAGTCTCAAGCTCAGCACCAAGAAATAATATAAAACGTGATGGGTTATATGTCTTTTGTCAAGATCAACCAGGGGGGTATCTTATTTCATTTTTGTTAATAATTGAACCTTGGTAATTACTATTGGATTCGCCTTTCCGAAGCAAAGCAATCGGCCATAGCTATTTCAGATCATAGAAGCTATTTGGTCCACTTAACATTCTGAAGTCTATATTTGAATGATGAAACATTAAAGTAACTACAAGTATGGGGCTTAGCAAACTTTATTTTACGTTGAACTCTTCTGAATAATTTCAGCGTCAACTCTAGCCAGAACATTACATGTATATCCCCACCTCTACTTTCTTTACACAATTACCATCTCCCATCCCCCTTCTTTATCCGGAACCAATCATCAAAACATCTCAAAAGCAAAAACCTCCAAATCCTCGAACAAAAGATCCTCCCCTAGCTCCCCAAACCCCTCGCCATAATCACAAAATTCCTCTGGTACTTTCTCGACATCATCGCTTTCCTCACCTGGTGGCTCTTCATCTTCCTCGTTGCATATCTAATAATCGCCGTGATCGGCATTATTGGTGGCTGTATCATCCAGCTGCTGTGTCTAGCTTTACTTTTCCTCATTCCTTCCGGTTGTTCGCGCAACGAAGGAGAATCTACACCGACACCGACACCGACTCCACAAGATATTGAGGAAGGAATAGCGCTTACGAAAAGATCTCAAGAACTGGAAGGGAGGAGTGCAGCAAGGGATGATGGAACGCATATAACGGGTGAGGAGGGGAAAGAGGCCTGATGGCTTTGTGCAATGGATTCACTATTTGTTGAGGCAGTCGGCGGAAGGAGGAGATCATCTTAGTTTACAGATTTGCTCTTGATAAGGGAGTATAGACTTCAAATTTATGTGTCAAAAGATGTAGTCGCTGTCTTCTAGTAAACCAATTAACTGAGAGGGTTTATGTGGCTTAGAGCCGTGCGTTTCCTTCTACTCTCGTCCGAGGTCGAGGTAAGGGGGAAGTTGTAATTGGGGCATCAAAGTCGAGCCCTAGTGAGGGAAGGTAAGAGCCCCTACCAAAGTTCCTCATAATCAAAGGACATTATTCTAGAGCGCCTAGACTAATGGAGCTAATCCAACAGAGTAGCATATAATGATTAAAGTTAATTGAAACCCATTATAACTTACTAAACTCTTAAAATATTACATTTTCTCGGGTTTACGAAGAACGATGACAGGGACTCTTGCGATCAGGGTCAGTCGAGGGCCATGGCAGGGAAACAAGACCTGAAGATGGACTGCTGCCAATCCTTCAGACACACCACTCAATGACGGGAAGTTCCATAGAAATCAGTCAACACCGCCAGAGGTAGAGCTGAGGAAGAAGTAAAGTTAATCAAGTCTCGTCATCGTTCCCATGTCACAAGCAAGGAAACAGGCTTTTCAACACATTATGAATTACTTTTATCATTGTGGTTTATCGTCCTAGCATCGGGTATCACAAATGCATCCTCCATGCAGCCATCTTCCCAACAATTCTCCAAACCACATTATATCTACCGGATAGGGCATGACATCATGAATCCTAAAACTCCCCCAATAAAAGCACAACGCCACAACGCTTCAATCAAGCAGGTGTAACTTTAATAAAGCCCGCCGAGTCGGAAATCAACATTCCGGCGATACTGGCTGAGGTCAAGGTTGCGATGACACCTGAGATCAACGCTGAGAAAGCGACTTTAGCGACACGGCCAGCTCGGTTTGGTGCAAGTTGGGACAGGACACCAATTTGGATACCGACGGAGGAGATGTTACCAAATCCACAAACAGCGTAGGTGGCGATGAGACGAGATCTGTCGGAGAGACCAACAAAGGCCTCATCCTTGACAAGGGAGCTGAACTGCAGATTGTTAGCATCTGATTTAAGAAAGGAATAGGAGGAAAGACTCACAGCAACGAATTCGTTTGCAACGATCTTGATACCGATCAACTGACCGACAGCCAAAACATCCTTCTTCTGCACACCAAGGAGCCAAGCAACTGGGTAGAAAATCCATCCGACAAGCTTTTGGATGGTCAAGTGTGGAATGCTGAGGTAACGTGCGGCCCATCCCAAGAGTGCGTCGCACAAACCGAGGAGAGCGAGAATACAAAGTAAACTAGCAATAATCATACCAGCAATCTTGATGCCCAACCATCCACCATTGGCAAATGCGTGGAGACCGTTGGATGGCCTCTCATCTTCATCCTTGGGAATTACGATCTTTCCAGCGGTGAGAGACTCTTCAGTTTCGGGCCATCGAAGCTTGGAAATAGCAAGAGAAGCAGGAATACTCATGACGCAAGATGATACCAATGCCAAAGGACTGATACCCATCGATATATATGCGGCCAACACTGAACCAGCGATAGTGGCAAAGCCAGAAGTCATGACTTGATGCAACTCGGCATCAGTAAGATGAGGAATGAAGGGTTTAATCAACATAGCCGACTCTCCTTGACCAACGAATGGAGAAGCTGCTGCCACAACTGCCTCGGCTCCAGAAACACCCATGGTATAGAAGAAGACGGTCGCAAACTTCTTGATACCCCATTGTAGCAATCCCCAGTAGTATAATAGTTGAACCAAAGCGACGAAGAAGATAATTGGCGGGATAACTCCAACGATAAACCAATGTGTAGCTAAAGCGGCCTCGCCAGTAAGAAACGAGGTGCCATCGGCGGCGAAACCAAGACCAGTTGCAGCAAGATAGGCGACGAAGTTGAAGATATCATACTGGAGATTGATTAGATTCCAAATTTTGACTGTGGAGTGGATTTTACAAACTTACACCTGCTTTAGTACGGAGCACAAACAAGGCCAAGATGAATTGTGCGAGCATGCCAACAATAACAGTCTTCCACTTGATCAAGCTTCTGTGCTTTGAAGTTGCATAGAAGCCAAAGATGAAGACCAAGAGGCCAAAGAGACTGACAGCTCTGTTTGCGCGGCTGTTGTCGCTGCTTGTCTTGGTGACAAAGGTCCCGAGCAAGATAACAGCAACAGTGCCTGCAGCTCCAAGAGGTAGTTGCAGCTTATCAGGGATCAATTGAACTGGCTTCTTCACGCCATTGACGAACACAAACGCAATTGGCTTGGTAACGTATTTGGTAGAGACGTGAAGAGTGATGATACGGATGGAGATTGCAAGGTAGACTAGGAATGGCTTCAACCAACCAATATCATGACGGTGAAGGACAAGGCCAACAATCCACCAACTGTAGTGAATGTTAGTAGTCGAATCTGATAGGGAATTTTCAGATCAGGAGACACTTACGCAGTCAAGAGCAGCCATACTGCAAGGTGGATGAAGATGCGGTATTGCTTGTAGAGCTGTCGGATTCTGGATGGCTCATGGACTTCCTGCTCCTCCTCAATTGAAGCGGTTTGCTTGATGCCCATATCCTTCTCGCTGCTAGTGCTGACATCTTTGGCGTCGACAGAAAAGGCTCCTCCGTTGCTCTTTTCGTCAGTGTAGATGGGGAGGTCAGATTTTGGCGGCGAAGGGGTGATGGAGTGATCAGTGGTGGTGTGCTCAATGGCTAAGCCATTCTCTTGCTCTCTTTCTAGGTTAACAGGGTGGGTTGAAGCCATATTGGACGTGTTTTGCAAGGGCGCTCTGTAAAGCAAGGTGGTGGTGGTGCACCGAGAGGGTGGTTGAAGGCTGGAGGTGCTTCGGCGTGCGCGCCACGAGATATTGAAAAAAAAATAGAGGGGTGAAGTGGAGGAGGCCAAACTAGTGCGAGCGAGGGGAGCTCAGTGAAGAACGACGCTCTCACAATCACAACAAAAACACTTTGACGACACAACGACACGACGACACAAGAATTGGAATCCTCGAGTGGCTCAAGTACGAGTCGAGTCCAGTACCACGTCGGAAGGGCTCGAGTATTTAAACCCACGGTATTGCTGTGCTGTGGCCGATAGGGATCCTGGCCTAGCACTGCATGCACATCACCCCGGACCAGGCTAAGCTACCCTCCTCTACTGCACCCGCAGATTGGAAAATCTGTGTGCATTCACAGTCCCATGTGCGAAGAGCCCTCTCAGCGATTTTTGTGATCTGATTGCTCCAGATCCGTTCCCTGAATCTAAATCCCGGTCAGTCTTTTCCCTGCCCCTGCTTCGAATGATAAGAAGGTCCAGCTCCAACACAATTCCAAAGTTCAACTGCTCGTAGGTACCAGGTCACCGAGAACACCCCAATTGGATTGTCTGAATGCCTGCGCCGTTGCCACTGCTGTGAGCATTTGCCATCAAATGAACCCCTCTCCAACGTCTACTCCCTACAGGGGGGATCAAGTGTAAATTGGCCACTATCACGCTGCTTTAACAGTCTCACCATTGAGGCAAAGTGAAGTTATTCGGATTATTCTACCATTTAGTATAAGCACCATGAGCTTCTAT